>OU383777.1:139659-177271 GCA_910950805.1 Acrocephalus scirpaceus scirpaceus
CCCTCCCTCCCAGCTCCAGCCGCAGTGCCCAGGTGCTGGCAGGAGGTGACACTCGTGTCCCCGCCACTCCCCGCTGTGCGATGTCGCTCCCGGGCCACCGGGACATCCCCCCCGGGCCACCGGGACATCCCCCCCGGGCCACCGGGACATGCCCCCCGGGCACCGCCAGCCGCCGGCAGCGCCGGGAGCATCCCCGGCCTTTCCAAGGGAGGCGTCCCCGCACCGTCCCCGGTGCTCGGCGTGCTCCAAATCGCTGCCGAGCTCTGCCCCGGGGAGCAGGGCAGGGGCACAGAGGCACAAACGCGGCTGGATCTTCCCTAAACCCCTCCATGTCCCCAACTCTCCGTGTCCCCAAATGTGTCTCCACCGCTCCACCTCTGCCTCTGCACCTCTCCAATCTCCCTGATTACACCCACACCGCTCCGCCTCTCCTCTCCCCCTCTCCATCATTCCACGTCTTCCTTCACGCCTTCACCTCTGCACCTTTCCCTCTCTCCATCTCTCCAATTTATCATTTCTCCACCTCTGTCTTTTCACCTCTCCGTGGTTTTGTCTCCATCTCTCTCCCCCTCTCCACATCTTCACCTCTCCACATCTCCATAATTCTGTCCCCCTCTCCATCTCTCCATTTCACCGCCTCTCCATCTCTCTCCACCTCTCCATATCCCCACAACTCCACCTCTCCATGTCTCCATAATTGTCTCCAGCTCTCCAATTTATCATTTCTCCTCCTTTGTCTTTTCACCTCTCCGTGGTTTTGTCTCCATCTCTCCACCTCTCCCTCTCTCCACGTTTTCACCTCTCCATGTCTCCATAATTCTGTCCCCCCTCCTCATCTCCTCCTCTCCATTTCTCCATTTCACCGCCTCTCCATCTCTCTCCACCTCTCCATATCCCCACAACTCCACCTCTCCCTGTCTCCATAATTGTCTCCAGCTCTCCATCTCTCCAATTTAGCGTTTCTCCACCTCTGCCTTTTCACCTCTCCGTGTTTTTGTTTCCATCTCTCCACCTCTCTGTGTCTCCACATCTCCACATCTTCACCTCTCCACGTCTCTGTAATTCTGTCCCCGTCTCTCCATCTCTCCAGCTCTCCATTTTAGCGTTTCTCCACCTCTTTTCACCTCTCCGTGTTTTTGTTTCTGTCTCTCTCCCCCCTTTCCACATCTTCGCCTCTCCATGTCTCCGTAATTCTGTCCCCCCTCTCCTCCTCTCTTCATCTCCTCCTCTCCATTTCACCACCTCTCCACCTCTCTCCACCTCTCCATATCCCCACAGCTCCACCTTTCCATGTCTCCATAATTCTGTCCCCCCTCTCCTCGTCTCTTCATCTCCTCCTCTCCATTCCACCACCTCCCCACCTGTCTCTCCACCTCTCCTGCTCTCCACATCTCCACCTGTCCGTGTCCCCACATCTCCCGTTCCCCCTTCTCCACCTCCCGTTCCTTCCCGGCCCCGTCTCTCCACGTCTCCATCTCTCCATTCCTCTCTCCGTCTCTGCTCTCCCCGTCTCCATCTCTCTGTCCTCCTCCCCACATCTCCCCCTCTCCCCCTCTCCCTCTCGCCTCTCCCCGTTCCCGTCCCCGCCGTTCCCGGTCCCGCTTTCCCGGTGTCCAAACCGCGCCCGAGCCGCGCCCGGGACGCACCGCGCTGTCCCCGCCGCCGCCGCCTCCCCCCGTGCCCGCGGGGCTCCCGCGGCCTCCCCGAGCTCCGTGCGGCTCCGGGGGCTCCTCCCGCCGCCGGGACACGGCGGGGCCGGCCCGGGAGCGGCGAGGCGCCGGCCGGGGCTGTGCGCACCGGAGCGCGGCGCGCCCCGTCCCATCGCGCACGGCCCCGGGGGCCGCCCCGCCGCTCCGGGGCCGGCCCGGAGCCCCCCGCGCCGCCCCCCGCCCGGGCCCGGGGACGGGAGGGGGACAGGGGCGGGACCGGGCGCCCCCGCCCCGCGGCCGAGCCCCGCGCCCCGCTCCCTGCGGCCGCGTTACGCACGGGGCCGGCCCGGCCCGGGGGCTCCGCCGGGGTTCCCGCCCGGCCGGGGCGGACCGGGGGGGTCCCGGGCGGTCGGGGCGGAGCGGGGGGGACCCAGCCCTGGGTGCCGGCGCTCCCCGCGCCGCCGGCAGCCCGGGCCCGGCTCCGGGGTGCGGGACAGCCGGGGCGCCCCGGGGGCGGCGGGGGGGCGGCGCGGCGGCTCCCCGGGGGCCGGGGCCGGGCCCGGGGCCCGCAGGGCCGTGGTTAATGTGTAATTCGGAGCATATGGTATTTTCCAAAGGCGGGCAGTTGTGCGGAGCCCGGGGGCCGGGGCCGGGGTGCAAATAAGGCTGGATGACTCGCGGGGCCGGGCGCGGAGGGCCACGGTGATGGGCTCCTCGCTGGCTAATGTTTGCTCTTCAAATATTTTACTTGAAAGGTTTACAACGTTGTTTTTTTATTTTAATCTTCCAAGAAGGGGCCATCTGTGCCGGTGCCTCGGCCGGAACACACCGGGGAGTCCCCGCCGGGGCCCAGCCGCCACCCCGGGGGCCGCCTTCTATTTGTTCAGCACCCAAAATAAATTAAATCGATGTAATAAAAGCCGAGCTGGATTTACGATTGAATCCCATATGTCCGTGTTTGCTTTGCGGGACACACGCGGGAGCGAAGCCCCTCGGGGGGCTCCGCCGGGGGATCCCCGGGGATGCTCCGGGGCGCGGCGGGGCCGTGCTGTCCGCCGGCCGCGGGTGCTGAAACTCCGGCGCTCACCCCGGCCCCGGCTCCGTGCCCGGCCCGGGGGGCTCCGAGCGCCCCCGAGGCCCCAGGGAACCCCCCGTGACCGGGCTGGGCGCGGTCACGTCGGGCCGCCCCTTCCTCCCCGTGCTCCTCTCCCTCCCGTGACATCACGGCCGCGCTGCCGGCACTGAGCGCCCGCCCGGCTCCCGGGACGGTCCGGCCGCGCTCCCCCGAGGCTCCGCAGGTACCGCCTTGCGCCCTGGGCCCGCTCCCGCTCTCCCCAGCGCCTTTTCCAGCGTGCCAGAGCCGCAGGAATTCCCTGCGGGGGTTGGTGCTGAACGAGCTCCAACCTGGAGATGTTTTGGGGTCCGCGGCTCCGGCCCGGCCCCGCTGATCCCGCTGGCTCCGTCCCGGTGCCGCACCGAGCCCGAGCCCACCCCGGCCCCGGGGCTCCATCCCAGCGCTCACAGCTCGGCTTTCCCAGTGCTCCCAGTTCCTGCGGGGAAGGAAATCCCTGTGCCACCTGCGGGCACAGCCAGGCCAGGGAATGCTGAGGGGGCTGCGCGGGCCCCGAGGGGTCTCGTGTCCTGTTCCTTCCCTCCTTCCCTCCTTCCTTCCCTCCCTCCTTCCTTCCCTCCTTCCCTCCCTCCTTCCCCCCGCTTTGCTGCTCACCCTGCGGGCCCGTCCCTGTTGGATTTATTTCTCTTTTCCTGCATTTCCCCCGGGTCGGTGTCACTGAATTCCCTCAGGGAAGAGGCTCGGGGCGGATTTGGGGTCTGTGGCAGGGACAGCCCCGCACTGGGGGTGCCTGGGGGGATTTAGGACGTTCCAGATGAAATCCCGGGAGCTCTGGTGAGTCCATGGGGGAGCAGCGGCCGCCAGGCTCGGTGGCACCTCCGTGGCTCCAGGTGCCAGCGGTGCCCGGGGCGTTCAGCTGGGAGAGGCACCGGCACCGGCGTCCCTGTGGGAATCCTGTGGAGCCAGGCTGGGAGAGCTGGGAATGCCCGGCCCGGAGAGGGAAAAGCTCCAGGGAGAGCTCAGAGCCCTTCCCAGGGCCTGAAGGGGCTCCAGGAGAGCTGCAGAGGGACTGAGGACAAGGGACAGAGGGACAGGACACAGGAAATGGCTTCAGATTGGAAAAAAGGGGAAATTTGGGTGGGATCTTGGGCAGGAATTCCTGGCTGGGAGGGCGGTGGGCATGGGGGAACCCTCCATTCCCGGGGATCCCCACACTCTGCTGGTTTGGGGTGGGCTTGGGGTCCCCCCTGTCCCCGAGGGGTGTCCGGGGGAGCTCTGCAGGCGCCGGGACGCGGCTCAGCCCCGCCGGGAACAGCACAGGCAGCGTTCCCGGTGTGTCCCGAGCCTCTCCAGAGCCCTGGCACCTCTTTTCCGGGTTTTTATGCCTGGAGCACAAAGAGTTCCCGAGTTTTCCTCCGGTGTTTCCATCCCCTGCTCCCAGATTCCTGCCCCGTCCCTTCCCCTCGCAGCAGGGTCGCGGCTGAGCCCGGGACACCGGCGCTGATTTCTCCGGCCCCGCAGCACCCCCGGGGAATTCCCAGGCACCCGCAGCCCCCTGAAGCCTCTCCACGATGCAGCACCGAGGTGAGGAACGCGGCGGGGTCCCGGTGTTCCCGTTGGGAATCGGGGATGCGCGGTGCCACCGTGCCCTGCAGGGTCCTCACAGCCCCCGGTGACATCCAGCCCCCAGCCTGTCACCCTCTGCCCTTCCCAAATCCCCCCTGCCCTTCCCAAATCCCCCCCTGCCCTTCCCAAATCCCCCCTGCCCTTCCCAAATCCCCCCCTGCCCTTCCCAAATTCCCCCTGCCCTTCCCAAATCCCCCCTGCCCTTCCCGAATTCTCCCTCTGCCCTTCCCAAATCCTCCCTGCCCTTCCCAAATCCCCCCTGCCCTTCCCAAATTCCCCCCTGCCCTTCCCAAATCCCCCCTGCCCTTCCCGAATTCTCCCTCTACCCTTCCCAAATCCCCCTGCCCTTCCCAAATCCCCCCTGCCCTTCCCAAATTCCCACCTGCCCTTCCCAAATCCCCCCTGCTCTCCCCGGGGAGTTTCCGATGCTCCCTGGGGCCGGAAAGCCCACCCGCAGCCCCGAGTCCCCCCGAGCCCCCCCAGCCCCGCCGGTCCCGGCCCGGTTCCCGGTGCTGCTCCGGGCAGCCGTTCCGGGCAGCCCCGCTCCCCCCGGCCCTGTGCCCCTCCCCAGGGCCCAGCGGGGTGAACCAGCTCGGGGGGCTCTTCCTGAACGGCCGCCCCCTCCCCACGTGCAAGAGGCAGAGAATCATCGCGCTGGCGGCCAGCGGCGCCCGCAGCTCCGACATCTCCCGCAGCCTCAAGGTGCGCCCGGGGCTGGGGCCGGGGGTCTCCTGCCCCTCCCCAAACCCTCCCCGCGCTGAGGTTCTGCCCCGCAGGTGTCCAACGGCTGCGTCAGCAAAATCCTGGGCCGCTACTACCGGACCGGAGCCGTGGGGCCCAAGGCGGTGGGGGGCAGCAAGGCGCTCACCGCCACCCCCGCCGTGGTGGCCAGGATCGCGCGGCTCAAGCTGGAGCAGCCCGGGATCTTCGCGTGGGAGATCCGCCGGCAGCTGCACGCAGAGGGGATCTGCGCCGGCAGCGGCATCCCCAGCGTGAGTCCCGCCCCGGAGCCCCGGGGCTGCCCCGGGAATTCCCGGGCAGGGCGGGGCGGGGGGACCGAGCCCACGGCAGGGGGAGGGAGGTGGGAATGGTGCGCAGGGAAGGGGTCGGGACAGGGGATGGATGTCCCGGGAAGGGCTCGGGACAGGGGATGGATGTCCCGGGGAGGGCTCGGGATAGAGGGATGGATGTCCCGGGAAGGACTCGGGACAGGGGATGGATGTCCCGGGGAGGGCTCGGGATAGAGGGATGGATGTCCCGGGAAGGACTCGGGACAGGGGATGGATGTCCCGGGGAGGGCTCGGGATAGAGGGATGGATGTCCCGGGGAGGGCTCGGGACAATTGGAATGATGGGCAGGGAAAGAGTTCGGGACAGGGGATGGATGTCCCGGGGAGGGCTCGGGACAGGGGATGGATGTCCCGGGAAGGACTCGGGACAATTGGAATGATGCCCCGGGAAGGGCTCGGGACAGAGGATGGATGTCCTGGGAAGGGCTCGGGACAGTGGGAAGGGCTCGGGACAGGGGATGGATGTCCCGGGAAGGGCTCGGAGTGATGGGAAAGGCTCGGGAACGGGAAGGGTCCCCGGGGAAGCGCTCGGGAACGGGAAGGGTCCCCGGGGAAGCGCTCGGGAACGGGAAGGGTCCCCGGGGAAGCGCTCGGTGCTCGGTGAGACGCGCGGCTGGAGCGGGCGGGGAGGGGACGGCAATGGGGAATCAGAGCCCCCCCGCAGCCCCGGGGGTCCCGTCCCGGGCACATCCCCTCTCCCTGCCCAGGTCTCCTCCATCAACCGCGTGCTCCGGACCCTGCCCAGCGACCTCCGCCTGGCGGCCGAGCCCCGGGACCCGCGGCCCCCGGGTGAGCCTGGCTGGGCCGCCCCAAAGCCCCTCCCGACCCTTCCCGGCCCCTCCGGGGAGCCCCCCAGCGCCGGGCCCGCCTCAATCTCTGCCCTTCTGTCCCCGCAGGGTCCCCCGCTGGCCGCGCCCCCCGCCCCCCGGGCACCCCCGGCCCCGCAGGGCTGCGGCCCCGGCCCCCGGGGCAGGAGCAGGAGCAGGAGCAGGACCGTGTTCTCCCGGGAGCAGGCCGAGGCTCTGGAGAACGGTGCGGTCCCCGCGGGGTGCGGGGCGGAGCGGGGCTGGTCCTGAGGGGGGAATTGCGGCTGTCGGGGTGGGCTCGTGGCCCTGGGGGTGCCCCGGCTGTCGCTGTGGGGCCACAAACCAGCCCAGAGTGCCCCAAACCAGCCCAGAGCACCCCAAACCAGCCCAGAGCGCCCCAAATCACTCCAGAGAGCCCCAGACCTCCCCAGAGCATCCCAGAACACCCCAAACCAGCCCAGAGCGCCCCAAACCAGCCCAGAGCTCCCCAAACCACTCCAGAGCGCCCCAAATCACCTCAGAGCGCCCCAAATCATCCCAGAACTCCCCAGAACATCCTACAGCACCCCAAACCACCCCAGAGTGCCCCAAATCACCCCAGAGCACCCCAGAACATCCCAAACCAGCCCTGAGCGCTCCAAACCACCCCAGACTACCCCAAACCACCCCAGAGCACCGCAGAGCACTGCAAACCACCCCAGAGCGCCCCGAACTACCCCGGAGTGCCCCAAAGGACCCCAGAGCACCCCAGAACATCCTACAGCACCCCAAACCAGCCCAAACCACCCCAGAGCACCCCAGAGCCCCCCCGCTGCCCGGATGCCGGGGGTGACAGCCCCGACCCCATTGTCACCCCGATCCCCCCGCAGAGTTCCAGAGGGGGCAGTACCCGGACAGCGCCACCCGCGAGCGCCTGGCAGCGGCCACCCAGCTCCCGGACGCCACCGTCAGGGTAAGAGGGGACCGGTCACCGTCAGGGTAAGGGGGGACCGGTCACCGTCAGGGTAAGGGGGGACCGGTCACCGTCAGGGTAAGGGGACCCGCCACCTCCCCGCGGGACCGGGACAGCCCGGACGGGCCCTGGGATGGGACAGGCAGCCCCGGGACGGGACAGGCAGCCCCGGGGACACCGGGAGCCCTCCTGACCTCGGGGACATCGGCTACCGTGTCACCGCGGCCGGGCTGGGGACGGGCTCCAGGGGGTGGCGGTGACACCCCGGGATGCGTTTGTGCCTGCACGGGGGTTTCTCTGTGGCACAGCTGGTACTGGCACACGCCGTGGCACAGCTGGCACACTCCATGGCACTCCATGGCACTCCATGGCACATGTGGCACACTCAGTGGCACACCTGCACATTCTGTGGCACACCTGGAACACTCCATGGCACTCCATGGCGCATCTGGCACTCCATGGCACACCTGGAACACTCTGTGGCACACCTGGCACACGTGGCAGTCCATGACACACTCCATGGCACATGTGGCACACTCTGGCACACCTGGCACACTCCATGGCACACCTGGCACACTCCCTGGCACACCTGGCACTCTCCATGACATAGCTGGCACAAAGCACGCTCCATGGCACACCTGACACAAGGCACACTTCATGGCACACCTGGCACACCTGGAACACTCCATGGCACACCTGGCACACATGGCACACTCCATGGCACACACCATGGCACTCCATGGCATATCTGGCACACCTGGAACACTCCATGGCACATCTGGCACTCCACAGCACACTCCATGCCACACCTGACACAAGGCACTCTCCATGGCACACCTGGCACACTCCATGGCACACCTGGAACACTCCATGGCACTCCATGGCACACTTTTTGGCACACCTGGCACAAAGCACTTTCCATGGCACACCTGGAACACTCCATGGCACTCTCCATGGCACATCAGGCACACTCCATGGCACACTCCATAGCACTCCTGGCACACCTGGCACACTCCCCTCCCACTCTCCTCCCAGCAGCTCCAGCCCCACACCCCTGTGCCCCTGCCGACCACTCCCGGTGCACCAGGGTCCCCACTGGCCGCGCCCCCCGCCCCCCGGGCACACCCGGCACCGCAGGGCCTTTGTGTGCCCCCTACTCTGCCCGGGTCCGTGCCCCGGGCACGCCTGGCATCAGCACACGCCCGTCCTTTTCCCATGTCCGTGTCCATGTCTGCATGGAACCCCTTCCTCTGCCCGTGTCCCCCGTTGTCCCACTCGTGTCCCCTCTGCGTCCCACCCGTGTCCCACCCGTGTCCCCGGGCTGCCACCTGTGTCCCCCCGTATCCCCCCGTGTCCCCCATGTCCCCCGTGTCCCCGGGCTGTCACCTGTGTCCCCCCATGTCCCCCCGTGTCCCCCCGTGTCCCCCCGTGTCCCCCCGTGTCCCCGCTCACTCCGGGCTGTGCCCAGCCGGTGTCCCGGGGCTCGGGGCTGTGCCGGGGCCGCGGGACGGGCGGGGGGCGGCGGCCTCAGCTCCCGCGCTCTCCCCAGGTGTGGTTCTCGAACCGCCGGGCCAAGTGGCGCCGGGAGAACAAGCAGCGGCTGGAGGCCGGCGGCGCAGGTGACACCCGGGGACCGAGGGGACGGGACCCCCGGGGAGGGGGTGGGGTCCAGGGGGTCCCTGGGAGGGGGCGCGGCTGAAATTTGGCGCTGGGACACCCGGAGCTGCCCCGCCGGGAGCCGGGGAAGGGACACGGCCGCTCCCTGTGCGCCCCGGTGGGGCAGGGCTGGGGCCGAGCTGTGCCCGAGCCGGGACATTGTCCCACCCGTGTCATTGTCCCCGCCCGTGTCATTGTCCCACCCGTGTCACTGTCCCGCCCGTGTCATTGTCCCATCCGTGTCACTGTCCCCACCCGTGTCACTGTCCCGCCCGTGTCACTGTCCCACCCGTGTCATTGTCCCACCCGTGTCACTGTCCCACCCGTGTCACTGTCCCACCCGTGTCATTGTCCCACCCGTGTCATTGTCCCCGCCCGTGTCATTGTCCCACCCGGGACATTGTCCCACCCGTGTCACTGTCCCCACCCGTGTCACTCTCCCACCCGTGTCACTGTCCCACCCGTGTCACTGTCCCCACCCGTGTCATTGTCCCACCCGTGTCACTGTCCCACCCGTGTCACTGTCCCCACCCGTGTCACTGTCCCGCCCCTGTCACTGTCCCACCCGTGTCACTGTCCCCACCCGTGTCACTGTCCCACCCGTGTCACTGTCCCACGCAGGCTCCTGGTGCGATTGGATCCCGCCCGCCTTCGGTCCCGCCTCCGCAGCCGCCGCACGGGTAGGAGGACATGGCCGGTCCCGGGGTGCTGGGGACACCCCAAAAAGCTCCGGCACCGCCCGGAGCCCGCGCTGCCCTCGGGGAGCCCTGTCTGGAGCGTCCCGGCCCTCTGCCGGTGCCCTCCGGGGCCAAACCCCCGCAAACCTCCCCGGAGCACCCCAGGGACCCCCCGTGACGTGTCGCTCTCTGGTCCCTCGCAGCCCCTCCCGGACACCCCCGCGGGCTCGGGGCAGCCCCTGCACGGCCTGGCCGCCCCCCCGGCCCCGCTGCACCTCTGCGCCTCCGGCCCCTGCGCCTGGGACGACGCGTGCTGCGGTACGAGGGGCGGCTCCGGCACGGGCAGGGCGGGACCCCGGGCTTCTGCGGCTGGGGGTCCCTGGGTGTGCTGAGCCGTGCCTGAGCCCCGCGTCCTTCCCGCAGGTCTGGCTCCCGGGCGGGAGCCCCGCTGCAGCGCCCTGGCGGCCCCTGGAGAGCCCCCGCTTGGCCCTGCTGCCCCCCGGGCTCACCCCGCTGCCGGCCTGGGGCCCGGAGCCCCGCTGAGCCCCCGCCCGTCCCCACGGCCCCGGCTGTCCCCGGCCCGGAGCGGCCCTGGGGGCTCCGACAGCTCCCGAGACGGGAACTGAGGGCGCTCCTGAAGGGCTTCGGTGGCAGCGTGGCCCGCGGGAGGTCCCCAGTCACCTCCAGACGTTGGTGGGTCGTGGAACCCAGGATCCTGCTGGATCCCGGAACCCAGGATCCTGGTGGATCCTGGAATCCAGGATCCTGGCAGGTCACAGAATCCAGGATCCTGGTGGGTCACGGAACCCAGGATCCTGGCGGGTCACAGAACCCAGGATCCTGGTGGGTCATGGAACCCAGGATCCTGCTGGATCCTGGAATCCAGGATCCTGGTGTACCGCAGAATCCATTGACATCGATCAGGTCACAAACACCTCCAGGCCAGCAGAGCCCCTGTGCTCATCACCTGCAGGAATTTGAGGGTTCAGGTTGGACACAGGGCCCAGGACATTGGGTGGCCCCTGCTCACCTCGGCTGGGGATCCTGGGGCCCTCGGTGCCACCAGGGCAGCGTCACCTGGCCCTGGGGACGTTGGGCCTCCAGCTTTGCTTGCAGCCACCACGGTGCTGTGGGTTGGTAGAGCAACCAAAACTCGTTACTGGATTAATTGGATTGACCCAAGGGGGAGAATCTGCTCTGCCTGGACAGCGTGGCCTGACCACCCTGAACTGGCGGAGATAAAAACCAATTCCACTCCTGCATCTTTGGAATTCCTGTCACTGACAGCCAGGCTCAGGTGCCAGAGCTCCAGGCTATCAAACCCATCATTTTCCATTTCTGATTGGGGTTAATTATTTGTGCTGTGTGAACGGGGTGTGATTAGGAGCCCGGTGTTAATTACCACGGCTCCTTCTCCCTGGCTGAACCTGTGCCCTGGGGCATCCAAACACTTCCCAAGGTCCCTGAGCTGGGGAGCTGGGCAGTGATCACCCCAAAGGAGGGTGACACCAGCCGGCTCTGAGGGCTGGTTCTGACCACCCAAATTCAGCGGTGAGGCCACAAGGACCTGGCTTGTCACCCACCAGCGAAATCACAATTATAGATGGGCTGGCCGTGGAATCTCAGACTGGTCTGGGCTGGAAAACACCAAGATGTGACCTTGTCACACCCACCACGTGGTGGCACCGTGGCTGTCCCAGCCCTGGGCAGAGGGAACGGGCACCACCGGCCTCAGGAGCCACCTCATGGTTATTTAACAATAATTATGAGGGAAAGGAAATTAAAGGAGTTTTCCCCCAAAACCCTGCTCAGTCCAGCGCCCCCGCCCTGCCGACACGTTGGGTTTGACTCCAGGCTCACCAAACAAGAGATGGAGATCCCACCAAACAAGGTGGGATCAAGGCTGCAGGGAAATCCCCCATCCCAAAATGACACCGCAGCTGCACCCAGAGTTTTCTGCCGGGGAACATTGGGGACCAGCCGTGTTGGAGCCCCCCCGCGTGTGACTATCGCCACCAGCCCTGCTCCCGGGGCTTTGGGGGGCTGGCACACCCCGGAGGGCGGTGGGGACAATTCCCTGTAACCTTCCAGCCCGGATGGAGCAGCCCCGGTCCCTCTGAGCCCCCCCAGTGGGTACAGACTGAGATAAACAAGGAGAAAAATCTCCAACCGTGTTTGTTACAGACCCCTCTGCTCGGGGGGTCTGGGGGCTGTGGGACCTGAGCCCCCCGTGGGTACAGACCCCACAGACCCCGTGGGCACAGACCCCTCTGCTCGAGGTTATGGGGGGCTCTGGAACCTGAGCCCCCCGCGGGCTGGGACTGAATTATTTCCGTGATTAATGATTTCTGTTCCATAACAACTGGAGCGTGTCCAGCACGGGGAGCTGGGCCCAGCCCGGGTCCCGCAGGAGACCCCTCCCCAAAGACCCCCAAAAGAGCCCTGGCTGGGCTGTTGGGACCTGTGGGGGCCATGGGGACACCGGGCCCGCTGCGGGCGGGGCGGGGGGAGCCCTCAGGGACGGTTCGCGGAGAACGGCGGAGGCGGGACCCCCGTGGGGGCTGGGGGGTCCCCGGAGTGCTCGGGACGGGCTGAGGGGGAGCCCTGGGGGTGGGCACCGGGACCCCCGCCCCGATTTTGGGGGGGTCACGGACCCTTCCCGCCGCGTGCGCCCGGAGCCCTTTGACCGCAGCACCGCCGGAAACGCGTCCGGGCGGGGCGTGGGGGGGACGCTGGGACAAACCGGGTCGGGACGGGAGAGGACGGGACGGGACGCGATGGAACGGGACGGGACGGGTCGGGATGGGATGAGACGCGACGGGAGAGGCGGAACGGGGCGGAACCGCGCGGCGGCGGGGGAGGGCGGCGGAACGGAAGGACGCGGAACGGAAGGCGCGCGGGCGCGTTTCCGGGGGGCCGGCCCGGTGCGGCGGAGCGGCGATGGCGGCGGGCGGGCGGCGCTGAGGGACCGGCCATGGAGCGCGGGCCGGGCCGGCCCAGCCTGCAGCTCGTCCAGCAGGCCGTGCAGGCGCTCTACCACGACCCCGACCCCAGCGGCAAGGAGCGGGCGAGCTGCTGGCTGGGCGAGCTGCAGCGCTCGGTGAGAGCCGCGGGTACCGGGCTCGCGGGGAGGCCTCGGGCCCCATCCGGGCTTGGGCGGGGCGGGGAGCGGCGGCCCCGCGGCGGCCCCGGGGAGCCTCTACCCTGCCGCTGCCGCTTCCCGCTGCTCTGTGGCCGCCCCATCGCTGGGAGGGCGCTGCGGAGAGACTTTGGGCAAGGCCTGGAGGGACAGGACACGGAGGGAATGGCTGGAATGGCTGCCACCGCTACAGGGCAGGGAGGGACCGGGGATTGGGAGGGAATTCCTGGCTGGAAGGGCGGGCAGGCCCTGGCACAGGGTGCCCAGATCAGCCGTGGCTGCCCCTGCATCCCTGGCAGTGCCCAAGGCCAGGCTGGACCCTGGGGCTGGGCTGGGGACAGTGGGAGGTGTCCCTGGGACAGTGGGAGGTGTCCCTGCCATGGCAGGGGTGGCACTGGAGGGGCTCTGAGGTCCCTTCCCACCCAAACCATTCCCGGGTTCCGTGATTAACACCGGGAACACGGGGCTGGGATGTTTGGCACAGTCCTGAGGCAGCTAGGAAGGAGGAATTGGCTCCCAGAGGGAAATTTGGGCTCCCAGAGGGAAATCTGGGCTCCCTCCGGGCTTCTCCTGCCGGCCGGGGCCTCGCTCCCCTCCCCAGAGCCCTCGGGACACCCCCCCGCTCCTCCCCCCGGGTTTTTGGGGTGTTGGTCAGTGTTCGTGGCCTCCTCTGGTCCTGCTGGAGCCGCTTTGTCCCCTCCCTCCCTCAGGGGGTGGATGTGTCCCCTCCCCAGAGCTGGGGAATGTCCCCTGTGTGCCACCCCTGGGGCACCTCGTGCTCCCTCCCCAGGAGCCGTGGGACGAGATTCTGTCACCCTGGGGCTGGGGAGGAGGAGCTGTGACCCTGCTCTGTGTCCCTCTGTGTCCCTGCTCCGTGTCCCTGTCCCTGCTCTGTCCCTGCTCCGTGTCCCTGTCCCTGCTCTGTGTCCATCTCTGTCCCTCCCTGTCCCTGCCTTGTGTCCCTGTCCCTGCTCCGTGTCCCTCCCTGTCCCTGCTCCGTGTCCCTGTCCCTGCTCTGTCCCTGCTCCGTGTCCTTCCCTGTCCCTCCCTGTCCCTGCTCTGTGTCCCTGTCCCTGCTTTGTGTCCTTCCCTGTCCCTCCCTGTCCCTCCCTGTCCCTGCTCCATGTCCCTGTCCCTCCCTGTCCCAGCTCCTGCTGGGCTCCGTCCCCTTCCCACCCTTTGCCCAATCTTGCCCCTCTTTATTCCCACAAACTCGTGTTTTCCCCACTTTTCCCCTAAATTCCCCCCAGTTCCCACCCACAGCTGGGTCTGGGGGGGGCTCTCCAGCTGCTCCCCCATTTCCCCCCGGGGGAAATAGATATTTTATATTTACCAGAACTCAGGTTTCCCTCTCAGGGACGGTTCCTGTGACACCCCCGGGGTTCCTGTGGGGTACGGGGCTGTCCCCAGGTCAGGCTGCCCCATCCCATGGAGAGTTTGGGGCTTTGGGGGTTAATTTGTGTTCCCCAGGGCTCTGACCCTGTGCAGGGCTGGGATCTCTGCTCCAGCTTCCCTGGGCTTTTCCCTGCGTTGTTTTTGATCTAATAGTAGTGGTAGTAATAGCAATAATAACAATAATAATAATCGCAATAACAGCAATAACAATAATAGCAATAATAGCAATAATAAGAGCAATAATAGCAATAATAATAATAATAATAATAATAGCAATAATACTTTTCCCAGCCTTGTTTTTGATGTAACAGTAGTGGTAATAGTAGCAATAATAGCAATAATAGCAATAATAACAATAATAGCAATACTAATAACAATAGTAGCAATAATAATAATAATAATTATTATTATAATACCAGAACCAACATTAACAATGTCACTATTAACACAGCTCAGCCCCAGGCCAGCAGCATTCCTGCTTCTCCCCTTTGTGTTTGCTCACCCCGGTGCTCTCTGAGGTTCCAGGAGGAATCCCAGTTATCCCAGTTGTTTTCCAGGTGTTCCAGCCTGGCTCCAGCCAGACCTTCCTCCCCTGGGAGCTGCTGGGTGGTTCCAGTGGGGCAGGGAGGGGACCCTGCCCAGCAGGAGCTGCCCTGGCAGGGCTGGGATGCTCCTGTGGGACCTGTCCCTGCTTGGGGACCACGGTGACACTGGTGGGACATCCATGGCTTGGGGGTTATGCTGACACTGGTGGGACATCCATGGCTTGGGGACCACAGTGACACTGGTGGGACATCCATGGCTTGGGGACCACAGTGACACTGCTGGGACATCCATGGCTTGGGGACCACGGTGACACTGCTGGGACATCCATGGCTTGGGGACCACGGTGACACTGGTGGGACATCCATGGCTTGGGGGTCACGGTGACACTGGTGGGACATCCATGGCTTGGGGGTCTCTGTGACACTGGTGGGACATCCATGGCTTGGGGGTCACAGTGGCACTGGTGGGACATCCATGGCTTGGGGGTCACAGTGACACTGGTGGGACATCCCTGGCTTGGGGACCACAGTGACACTGGTGGGACATCCATGGCTTGGGGGTCACAGTGACACTGGTGGGACATCCCTGGCTTGGGGACCATGGTGACACTGGTGGGACCTGTCCCTGCTTGGGGGTCACAGTGACACTGGTGGGACATCCATGGCTTGGGGACCATGGTGACACTGGTGGGACATCCCTGGGATCTCTGGCAGGACATGGGGCTCACTGGGGACCCCCAAACCCTGGTGAGACCCCACAATTCCCATCCCTGGGATCTCTGGCAGGACGTGGGGCTCACTGGGGACCCCCAAACCTGAGTGAGACCCCACAGTTCCCATCCCTGGGATCTCTGGCAGGACGTGGGGCTCAGGTTTGGCTCTGGAGGCTCCAGGGGCTCAGGTCTGTCTGGCAGCTCCCCCAGCAGCCTCATTCCCACCGTTCCTGCTGGGTATTCCTGGGAATTGGGGCTGGATGAGTGGAGCAGCTCCGAGTTTGCACAGCACTGAGAGCTCAGCTGAAGGTGTGAGCTGACCTAAATCCCAGAATGTGAGGATGCTTCAGGCAGCTGAGGGCTGCTTCCAGCCCTGCTGGGCTTTCCTGAGGCAGAGGAGCTTGGGAATCAGGAGTTGTTCCCTGGCAGGGTGGGCAGGAATTCCCTGGCACAGAGTGCCCAGAGCAGCTGTGGCTGCCCCTGGATCCCTGGCAGTGCCCAAGGCCAGGCTGGAGCAGCCTGGGACAGTGGGAGGTGGAGTTTTTCTGCATCCCTGGTGTCTGGAGCAGAGCCCTGTGGGTCCATGGCTGTGGGGTTTCGGTGTGCATTGACCAGAGGTTGGTTTGGGTTTTAATTTGGGTTCAGGAAGGGCTTTCCAGGAAGGAAATCCTCTGGGATTATTCAGGAATTATAGAATTCCTGAATGTGCCATGAGGAGTTTCAGGCATGGAAACAGCTCCTGGTGGCCATTGGTGCTCACAGCCCGTTGATAATTGTGCTCTTTGCTGAGTTCAGCTCCCAGGGGGATTATCTGTGTTCCCTGTGGGTGTGGTGGGTTTGGGAGGATCTTCCCTGTCTGCCACCGTGTCCATCCAGACTGGGAATTAGCAGCCCGTTAATTGAGGGGAGAAAAGCTTTAATGAGGGGGTTTGGTGGGATTCTGGCTGCTGCAGGTGTTGGGTTTAACTTTTTGTTCATTCCCAGCGTGGGGATTTCCTGTGATCAATAAATCCAGGGCCTTTTTATGGCAGCAAAGCCTCCAGGTCTGTCTCACTCCCTGCCAGAGCCATTCCAGGGGAATTTTACACCTGGAGTAGCTGGAGATACTGAGCAGCTGTGGAGGCAGCTGGGAAAGGAGGATCAGAGCCTGGAATCAGCAAAGGAACTTGTCTGAGAGCTCTGGAGGGGCTGTCCTGGAGCATGCTGGGGTCAGGGGTGCACCAGCATTCCATGGGGAAAACTGCTGTGTCCTGGGAAGCTGCAGGGAATGGAACACGCTGTGGTCAGGGGTGCACCAGCATTCCGTGGGGAAAATCTGCTGTGTCCTGGGAAGCTGCAGGGAATTTCTGCCTGGCTGTGGTCAGGGGTGCACCAGCATTCCATGGGGAAAACTGCTGAGTCCTGGGAAGCTGCAGGGAATTTTTGCCTGGCTGGGGCAGGGATGGATCCGCTGGCCACGGGGGTTGGACCTGGAGGGATGGAGGAGCTGTGGGGATGTGACACTGGGGACATGGGGATGTGCTGGGACCTGTTGGACTCCGTGGGCTCCAGGGGTTCCCAGCTCAGAGGATCCTGGGGAGAGGAGAGGAGAGGAGAGGAGAGGAGAGGAGATGGGGTGCTGAGGGTCCCAGCCCTCCCCAGCCTGTCTGAGCCCTCTGTAGTTGTCTCCAGCTGCACTCCAGGCTCCAGTGGCCATGGAAAGAGCTCCTGGCAGAAATTCTGGGATTGGGATCAGGAACTAGGCCCCGTGCCAACTGTAATGTTTTGCATGTTCCAGAGGCTGGGTTTTCCTGGGAATCAGCCTGGATCGTGCTGATCCTGCCTGGTGTTGCCCTCTTGTTGCCCTGTGTGTTTCTGGGGAGCCCTGGCCAGGATTTGGGTGTGGAGCACGGGTGGGGTGCAGCCTCTGGGCCCCGCTGTCCTGCCTGGGGGAGAGGTTTGGGAAGGGAATTATTTTTCCTTCGAGGCTGGGCAGGCAGTGGGTTCTAACAAAGAGCTGCTCGGCTCTTGGAGTGACTGGCCAAGGGCTGGGATGGGATTGCCTCAGTTAGTGAGGCTGGAATGAGGACCAGAGATGGGTTTTACGGAGGCAGAGGTTTTATTTCACTCTGGGTTGAGCTCAGGGGAGTCCTGAGGCTGTCAGAGACAAGGGATGTGCAGCTCATGGGGTTGGCTCAGGTTTTGCTCCCAGGTTTCCCCATCAGCTGGATTTGGGATTTTTAACCACACTGCCCAGGGAGGTTTGGAGTGCCCATCCCTGGAGGTGTCCACTGGATGTGGCACTGAGTGCTCTGGGCTGGGGATGGGGCACAGGTTGGACTCCACTGCCCTGTCCCTGTGACTGGGGGGGTGTCCCAGTGCCAGCCCCTTCCCAGTGCCCACCCTGAGCTGGGATGGCAGCACCGTGTGGGCTCTGCAGTGTTTGGGGAGTCCTGGGATGGTTTGGGTGGGAAGGGACCTCAGAGCCCCCCCAGTGCCACCCCTGCCATGGCAGGGACACCTCCCACTGTCCCCAGCCCAGCCCCAGTGTCCAGCCTGGCCTTGGGCACTGCCAGGGATCCAGGGATTCTCTGGCACTTCCAGCCCAGCCAGGAATTCCTGCCCAAGATCCCATCCAGCCCTGCCCTGTGGCACTGGGAAGCCATTCCCTGTGTCCTGTCCCTCTGTCCCTTGTCCCCAGTCCCTCTGCAGCTCTCCTGGAGCCCCTTCAGGCCCTGGAATGTTCTGGAAGCTCTCCCTGGAGCCTTCCCTTCTCCAGGGGAGCACCCCCAGCTCTCCCAGCCTGGCTCCCTGGGCACTGAGGGGCTCCAGCCCATGGATTCCTCTGGGCTCGCTCTGGCAGTTCAGGGCTGTGTTTCCATGAGGGAATTTGGGGTGCCTGCAGTCCCTGACCCGTCACACCGTGGTTTCCCCACAGGTCCATGCCTGGGAGATCTCAGACCAGCTGCTGCAGATCCACCAGGATGTGGAGTCCTGCTACTTCGCTGCGCAGACCATGAAGATGAAGATCCAAACTTCATTCTACGAGCTCCCCACGGACTCCCACGCCTCACTCCGGGACTCTCTGCTCTCACACATCCAGAACCTGAAGGACCTGTCCCCGGTCATTGTCACACAGGTGGGTGATGGCAGGGGAGGGATGGAGCTGATCCTGCTCTCCCCGGGCTGGAAAACAGGGAAGGCTGATCCCTGCTCCTGGCAGTCACTCTGGGACTGCTCTCCTCGGGCTGGAAAACAGGGAAGGCTGATCCCTGCTCCCAGCCTGGCACAAAATTATTTTCCCTCCTTCATCTCTTGGTTCCTTTAGTTACATCCATTGCTTTGATTTGCTGTTTGGAGAGGAGGAGCAGAGGATCCTGTGGGTTTTCCCTTTGCTCTGCCATGAAGATCAAAGCCAGCAGTGCCCTGGGAATTCAGGGGGGTTTCTCTGCACCCTTCATTCCCATTATCCAGACATTCCCGTGGCACTGAGGCTGAGGCCAGGGTGCTCCTGCAGCCCCTGAATGTCCTGGCAAGGAAATGTCACCCCTGGGGCAGCCCTGCAGCTCCCCACAGGGACGGATGGACGGATGGATGGATTGATGGATTGATGGATGGATGGATCATCATCATTCCCTCAGGGATGATTCCCGATTTCCCTGCTGGCAGGGATGCTGGGGTGGATTGCAGAGCAAGGATTGTCACCCCCTGGGGCAGCCCTGCAGCTCCCCACAGGGATGGATGGATGATGGATGGATGGATGATGGATGGATGATGGATGGATGATGGATGATGGATGGATGGATGATGGATGGATGATGGATGGATGGATGATGGATGGATGGATGATGGATGGATGATGGATGGATGATGGATGATGGATGATGGATGATGGATGATGGATGGATGGATGATGGATGGATGATGGATGGATGATGGATGGATGGATGATGGATGGATGGATGATGGATGGATGATGGATGGATGGATGATGGATGGATGGATGATGGATGGATGATGGATGGATGATGGATGGATGATGGATGGATGATGGATGATGGATGATGGATGGATGGATGATGGATGGATGATGGATGGATGGATGATGGATGATGGATGGATGGATGATGGATGGATGATGGATGGATGGATGGATGGATGATGGATGGATGATGGATGATGGATGGATGGATGATGGATGGATGATGGATGGATGGATGGATGATGGATGGATGATGGATGGATGGATGATGGATGATGGATGGATGGATGATGGATGGATGATGGATGATGGATGATGGATGGATGGATGATGGATCGATGATGGATGGATGGATGATGGATGGATGATGGATGGATGATGGATGATGGATGATGGATGGATGGATGATGGATGGATGATGGATGGATGGATGATGGATGATGGATGGATGATGGATGGATGGATGATGGATGATGGATGGATGGATGATGGATGGATGATGGATGGATGATGGATGGATGGATGATGGATTGATGGATGGATGATGGATGGATGATGGGTGGATGGATGATGGATGGATGATGGATGGATGGATGATGGATGGATGATGGATGGATGGATGATGGATGGATGATGGATGGATGGATGATGGATGATGGATGGATGGATGATGGATGGATGATGGATGGATGGATGGATGGATGGATGATGGATGGATCCATGGATGGATGATGGATGGATGGATGGTGGATGGATGATGGATGGATGGATGAGGGATGGATGGATGGATGGATGATGGATGATGGATGATGGATGGATGATCATCATTCCCTCAGGAATGATTCCCGATTTCCCTGCTGGCAGGGATGCTGGGGTGGGCTCCAGAGCTGCCTGCCAGCCCTGTCTCCTGGGCACACCCCAGCCCTGCCCACGCTGATCCCTGTGTTTCCCATTCCCTTGCAGCTGGCTCTGGCCATAGCTGACCTCGCCCTGCAGATGGCTTCGTGGAAGGGCTGCGTGCAGACGCTGGTGGAGAAGTGAGTGACTGCTCCTGTCCCTGGGCTGGGGGTGTTCCCTGGGCTGTGCCAGGCCGGGGTGGTGCAGGAAAGGGGAATTTTTCTCCTGGGATTGCTGAGTTCAGGTGCCCTGGGCTGTGCCAGGCCGGGGTGGTGCAGGAAAGGGAAATTTTTCTCGTGGGATTGCTGAGTTCAGGTGCCCTGGGTGGTGGCAGGAGGGCTGTGCAGGAAAGGGAAATTTTTCTCCTGTGATCACCGAGTTCAGGTGCCCTGGGTGGTGGCAGGGGGGCCGTGCACGCCTCCCTGCTCACAGCCCAGCACTCAGCGCTTTTCCTCATCCCTGTTTTGTTTGGGATGATCCCTCTTCCCTCAGCCACGTCTGTGCTGTGGAGTGGAGCAGTGAGGCTGGAGCCCCTCGCTGTTGTGTGTCCCCAGATGTCCCCACAGGGTGCCACACGTGCTGCACAGTGACAGCAACGTCCCCTGGGGTTGTCACCACACCCAGGTGGCCCCGAGTCCATTGGTAACAGGAGGGGATGGGATTTGTCCACCCCTGGCACCTGGGCTCCCAGAGCTCACGGGCTGGGAAAGCTCTGCTGGAAATCCCTGGGCTGGGCCAGCCTGGAGGCTCCTCTTGCAGGGCTGGGGTTGGACACTGCCCGTCCTTGAGGTGGGACTGCTGCTGAATCCATGGAATATGGATCCATGGGCTGGGAATAGACCCTAAAGCCCACCCAGTGCCTCTTGCAGGGCTGGGGTTGGACACTGCCTGTCCTTGGGGCAGGACTGCTGCTGAATCCATGGAATATGGAATATGGAACCAAACCCACCCAGTCCCAGGCCCTGCTGCAGCCTGGGGTGCCCCTGCAGCTCTGTCAGTGCTGTTCCCCTCTCAGTTCTGGGCTGACAACCCTCTGAGAATGTTGTTAAAAATCCTTCTCCCAAGCCCCAGAGCCAGCAGAGAGAGTCAGGATGTGTCTGTCTCAGTTTTCAAGGATGTTTGTTATTTCTTATCTGGCACATTCAGTTCTCACCCTGCTGGCTACAGTGCTGGATGTCTCTGAGTGCCCACCCCGAGGGCAGTTGTATCTTTTATACTCTGTACTGCTGTTCCATGTTTACAGATAAATACCAACACCCATCACCTGTGTCAGACACTGCACTGCTGTGCTAAACCAACCCAAAAGTGCCACCACCACAGCAGAAAATGGAGGGCAAGAGGAAGGAGCAGAAGGACAGGGGCACACCCAAATTCCTCCATCTTGCCCTCTTGAACCCCCATTAAACCCCAAAATTCTACATCTAGACGCAGAGATAAATTAACATGACACCATTCTAAAACCCCAAAATTCTACATCTACACACAGAGATAAATTAATATTATACCAATCAAGCTCATGGCTTGTACACTCAGAGATAAATTAACATGACACCATTCTAAAACCCCAAAATTCTACATCTACACCTGGTGATAAATTAACATGACACCAATCAAACTCTCACGGCTTGTACACTCACTGATAAATTAACTTGACACCATTCTAAAACCCCAAAATTCTACATCTACACCCAGTGATAAATTAATATTATACCAATCAAACTCTTGTGGCTTGTACACCCAGAGATAAATTAACTTGATGCCATTCTAAAACCCCAAAATTCTAGATCTACACCTGGTGATAAATTAACATGATACCAATCAAACTCTCACGGCTTGTACACTCACTGATAAATTAACATGACACCATTCTAAAACCCCAAAATTCTACATCTAGACACAGAGATAAATTAATATTATACCAATCAAGCTCATGGCTTGTACACCCAGAGATAAATTAACATGATACCATTCTAAAACCCCAAAATTCTACATCTACACCCAGTGATAAATTAACATGATACCAATCAAACTCTGGTGGTTTGTACACCCAATGATAAATTAACTTGACACCAATGAAACTCATGGCTTGTACACCCAGAGATAAATTAACATGGTACCATTCTAAAACCCCAAAATTCTACATCTACACACAGAGATAAATTAATATTATACCAATCAAACTCATGGCTTGTACACCCAGAGATAAATTAACGTGACAGCATTCTAAAACCCCAAAATTCTACATCTGACACAGAGATAAATTAACATGACACCAATCAAACTCATGGCTTGTACACCCAATGATAAATTAACATGATACCATTCTAAAACCCCAAAATTCTACATCTACACACAGTGATAAATTAACATGATACCAATTAAACTCTCGTGACTTGTACACCCAATGATAAATTAACATGATACCAATCAAACTCTGGTGGCTTGTACACCCAGAGATAAATTAACATGATACCATTCTAAAACCCAAAATTCTACATCTACACCTGGTGATAAATTAATATTATACCAATCAAACTCTCGTGGCTTGTACACCCAATGATAAATTAACTTGACACCATTCTAAAACCCCAAAATTCTACATCTAGACACAGAGATAAATTAGTATTATACTAATCAAACTCATGGCTTGTACACCCAATGATAAATTAACATGGTACCATTCTAAAACCCAAAATTCTACATCTAGACACAGAGATAAATTAGTATTATACTAATCAAACTCATGGCTTGTACACCCAATGATAAATTAACACGATACCATTCTAAAACCCAAAATTCTACATCTACACCTGGTGATAAATTAACATGATACCAGTCAAACTCACAGCTTATCTCTGGACCCCTTGTCACCCAGGGGGATGTCCTGGGCTGTGACATTCCCATCACTGAGGTGTCCCCGTGCCCCAGGTACAGCACTGATGTGACCTCGCTGCCCTTCCATAAATGAACATGACAATAACCAAACTCACGGTTTGTCTCTGGACCCACCCCGAGGGATGTCCTGGGTTCCAACACTCCCCATCACTGAGCTGTCCCTGTCCCCAGGTACAGCACGGACGTGACCTCGCTGCCCTTCCTGCTGGAGATCCTGACGGTGCTGCCCGAGGAGGTGCACAGCCGCTCGCTGCGCATCGGCGCCAACCGCCGCACCGAGATCATCGAGGACCTGGCCTACTACTCCAGCACCGTGGTGTCACTGCTGGTGAGCACATCCTGCAGCTGCCTCACTGCATCCAGCCCGGCCCACGGGAGCAGGGAATTGTTTGGGTTGGAAAAACCTCGGAGCTCACCTGTCCGACCGCACCCCAGCACCGCCACGGGTCCCCTTGGCCACATCCCCTTGTCCCCAAGGGTCACATCCACATGGTTGGAGATCCCTGCAGGGATGGGGATTCCTGCCCTGCCCCGGGCAGCTGTGCCAGGGGTGGACAGCCCTTTGCAGGAAGGGATTTTTCCAGTATCCAACCTGAGCCTGGCACAACTCGAGGCTGCTTCCCCTTATCCTGTGCCAGGAGGTGGAGCTGGGCTGTGTCTGTGCTCAGCAGCTCAGGTGCTGCTGGAGGAGCCTCTTCTCCCATTCCATGGTTATCCTGGCAGAGTTCCCTGGCAGCTGTCAGGGCAGCCCAGCTCCCCCTGTTTACTCTGAAATTCCTTCACCTTTCCAAGTCCTCATCCAGTGTCACCCTGCCCAGCCAGCCCCAGCTTTTCCTGGGACCCCTGGGATATCCCTGCACTGGGCTGTCCCCTCCAGCCATGTCCAGCCCCAGCTTTTCCAGGGAGATCCTGGCTGGTGTATCAGGAGTCCCCACTCTTTGCTGTCCTCTCCAGCCCCAGCTTTTCCCAGGATCCCTGGGAGGTCCCAGCTGGCACTCTGGGGACACAGGCAGTGTCACCTCGCTCTGGTGCTCGTGGCTGCTCAGAGCTGGCACAGGATCACCAAGGGCTGGCCCTGTCCCTGAACATTCCTCCTCCCTCTGCACCTGCCTGGAGCTTTCCTCCAGGTGCCAGCATGGGCATTTCCACCTGAAGAGCCAAATTTGTGTTTTCTGTGTGGAATTTAAATGTCAATTCCCATTCCAGCATGGCTGGGAATGAGCTGCTGCTGTCCCACATTTTGGCACATCCTGGGTTGGACACTGGGATGGCAGATTTGGAATGTCCCTGGGGACAGGTCTGGCTCTCAGCACCAGCTTCTCTCTGCAGGGGTGGTTTGTGGGGAGAAGGATTAAATTGGGATTTCTCAGGTATGAACATCCCCTCAGGCTGTGCTCCCCTGGCCCAATGGGATCCTGCAGGAGTGGGAATGAGGGAGGATTAAACTGGGATTTCTCAGGTGTGAACATCCCTGGTGGCTGAGCTCTGCTGGCCCAACACGGGATCCTGCAGGAGTGGGAATGAGGGAGGATTAAATTGGGATTTCTCAGGTGTGAACATCCCCTCAGGCTGTGCTCCCCTGGCCCAATGGGATCCTGCAGGGTTGGTTTGTGGGGAGGATTAAACTGGGATTTGTCAGGTGAACCTCCCTGATGCTGTGCTCTGCTTTCCCAACATGGGATGCTGTGTGGATTCCAGGACTGGGAATGAGGGAGCCACTCCAGCTGCTCTCCCTGCTCCCGTGGCAGCAGCTGGAGCTGACAGAGAGGGTCTGGGCTCTGCCTCTGGAATGTTCTGTGGCCTCCCGAGGATGTTCCTGGTTATTCTCACGGATCACCCCTGCAGTCAGACCCTGAGTGTCTCTCCCGTGTCCCCACAGGTGACGTGTGTGGAGAAGGCAGGCAATGAGGAGAAGATGCTCATCAAAATCTTCCGCTGCCTGGGCAGCTGGTTCAACCTGGGGGTCCTGGACAGCACCTTCATGGCCAACAGCAAACTGCTGTCCCTGCTCTTCGAGGTGCTGGTGAGTGTCCCGGGGTGCCAGGTGAGGGGTGTCACACCTGTGCCAGGTGAGGTTTGTCACACCTGTGCCAGGTGAGGTTTGTCACACCTGGGGTGCCAGGTGAGGTTTGTCACACCCAGGGGTGCCAGGTGAGGGGTGTCACACCCAAAGGGTGCCTCCCACTGACCCTCAGCCCATTCCTGGTCAATATTCCACTCATATTTTTGAGAAACCTCGTGTCCATCCCACCAAGGGCTCCCCATTTCCCACCTCTCTGTGCAGCCAGGTGATGAGCAGCACGATGCTTTCCTTCCCTCCAAGCTGCCTGGATTCCAGCTTGGAATTCCAGCTGGTCTTTTCCCTCCTGTGTTTGCCAGGAAAGTTGCCAGGGTCCTTTAGGGAAGGGTCAGTTTGTCCTGGAGTGCCCAGGGTGTGAGGCTGGTGGGGTGCAGTGGGGGCTGTGGCTGTGCAGAACCCCTACAAAGTGTTTCCATGGAATTCTTTGGGTTGGAATAGATCTCCAAGATCAAATTGTGGGAAGAAGAACAAAAACCTGGCGGTTTCATGACTGATTGTGTGATACAGTTGGGGCAGCTCTGGTGACCAGGTACAGACCCAGGGAATGGCCGAGCTGTGCCAGGGGAGGGATAGGATAGAGAGCAGGAAAAGTTCTTCATTCCCCAGAGGTGCTGGGCAGGGAATGGGCACAGCCCCAGAGCTCAAATCCCAGGGATGCCAGGCTGGGATTTGGGGTGTCAATGCAGATCCACGATCCCTGTGGGGAATCCAGCTCAGGAGATCCTTTGATAATTTCTGGGATTTTTTTGCCTCGCAGCAACAGGACAAGACCTCGTCCAACCTGCACGAGGCGGCGTCGGACTGCGTGTGCTCGGCCCTCTACGCCATCGAGAACGTGGAGACCAACCTGCCCCTGGCCCTGCAGCTCTTCCAGGGCGTGCTCACCCTCGAGAGTGCCTACCACATGGCTGTGGCCCGGGAGGACCTGGACAAGTGAGGGACAGGGATCTGTGCTGTGCTGGGAGGGACAGGCAGGACGGATGGTGCCGTGCCAGCCTCCAAATGGAGATACCAGTGCCAGGGCATCAGCGGTGCTGGGGGCACTGGGGCTGGGCACTCCTGGGGTCACACAAAATCCTGGGGGTGGGTCAGGGCCCCTCAGAGATGTGGAGGGGCTGGAGCTCTGCCCTCACACCTGGCACTGGGTTTTGGAGAAGTTTGAGCTGAGTTTTTCAGCAGATTTGTTTATTTGACTCAGTGTTTGCACCCACTTCCCCTGCTCAGCGTCTCCCAGCTGCTGGCAAAGCAGAAGTTGGGGTTTCTCTCTCTGCCCAAGGCTCTGGGCACATTTTGCACTGGGGTGAAGCCCGTGGGGCTGATCCCACCCCTGTCCCTCCTCAGGGTGCTCAACTACTGCCGTGTGTTCACCGAGCTGTGCGAGACCTTCCTGGACAAGATCGTGTGCACGCCGGGCCAGGGCCTGGGCGACCTGCGCACGCTGGAGCTGCTGCTCATCTGTGCAGGGCACCCGCAGTACGAGGTGAGCCTCACCCCAAATCCACCCTGCAGAGCCTGGGCACAGGGCAGGGCTCTCCTGGGCAGCCTGGCCTTGCTCCCTGCATGTTAAAGTGGAGCTCAGTGGGGATTTGTGGTTCCTGGGAATTTTGTCCCAGGCTCTCCTGGGCAGTCTGGCCTCACTCCCTGTGAGCTGCTGGCTCTGGAATTCCTGCTCTGCACTCCTGGGCAGGACTCTGGGATTGCCAGCACAGCTCCAAACCCCTGTTAGTGCTTTCCTGCCTGGTGAAATTGAGCTCAGTGGGGATTTGTGGTTCCTGGGAATTTTGTCCCAGGCTTTCCTGGGCAGCCTGGCCTTGTTCCCTGAGAGCTGCTGGCTCTGGAATTCCTCCTCTGCACTCACGGGCAGGACTCTGGGTCTGTTAAAGTTGAGCTCAGTGAGGATTTGTGGTTCCTGGGAATTTTGTCCCAGGCTTTCCTGGGCAGCCTGGCCTTGCTCCCTGTGAGCTGCTGGCTCTGGAATTCCTCCTCTGCACCCCTGGGCAGGCCTCTGGGATTTCCAGCACAGCTCCAAACCCCTGTTGGTGCTTTCCTGCCTGGTGAAATTGAGCTCAGTGAGGATTTGTGGTTCCTGGGATTTTGCCCTGTGAGTGACTGAAATGCTGGTTCACATCAAAGCTCCCACCCACCTGCCTTAGGAGCAGAACTTGTCAAAACAAATTGTTTTGCTCTCTTTTTATCCTTTATTTCATTCTTTATCCTTTTATTCTCCCCAAACCATTAATTAAGTGCCAGTGGCTGATCCCTGCCTGTGTTCAGTGGATGCTGCCAGGGAGCTGCAGAGCTGCGGTGCTCCAGCAGACCCCCAGTGCTCCCTGGGGTCCCTGGGACCCTTTTCCTCCCTCCCCAGGTCTGTTAAGCTCATTTTTCCTTGGCCATGAGCTCATCCTGTGCCCTCAGTGCCGAGGGGGAGCTCTGCAGCTGACCTGACCAAATCTGCATTGTGGTTTTTGTACAATAACCACACAATAAATAACAGAACCCACAAATTTCTGTGTCCACTTCCAGCCTGAGCTGCCCCCAGAGCCCCAGCCCTGCTCTGGGGTGGTTCTGGGCTGGAGATGCTTTGACTGCCAAGGGCTGGGGCAGGAATTCGGGGTCACTGGAGGGTCCCAAGCCCTTTATTCAGTGTCAGGCAGAGAAATCTGTGGGTCTGGGGGAACCAGTCCCTCTGTCACCACTGTGTGACACAGCAGCTCTGACACAGATCTCTGGTGCCACCTCTGCTGCCACCCAGGGATGGTTTCTGTTTCTCCATCAGGACCACTGACAGGGTGGGGAAAAAAAGTTCTGCTGGTAAAAAAATTCTGGATTTTTTCTTCCCAAATAGGTGGTAGAAATTTCCTTTAACTTCTGGTACAGACTGGGGGAGCACCTGTACAAGACAGACGATGCCATGATCCACAGCATCTTCAAAGCCTACATCCAGCGCCTGCTGCACGCGCTGGCCCGGCACTGCCAGCTGGACTCGGACCATGTGAGGGTCCCCGGGGGTGCTGGGGAACTGGGATGTGTCTGGGTGTCCTTATGGAGGCACTGGGATGGGTCTGTGTGTCCCTATGGAACACTAGGATGTGTGTGTGTGTCCTTGTGGAGGCACTGGGATGTGTGTGTGTGTCCTTGTGGAGGCACTGGGATGTGTGTGTGTCCCTGTGGAACACTGGGATGTGTGTGTGTCCCTGTGGAACACTGGGATGTGTGTGTGTCCCTGTGGAACACTGGGATGTGTCTGGGTGTCCCTATGGATCAGTGGGATGTGTGTGTGTCCCTATGGATCAGTGGGATGTGTGTGTGTCCCTATGGAACACTGGGATGTGTGTGTGTGTCCCTGTGGAACACTGGGATGTGTCTGTGTCCCTATGGAACACTGGGATGTGTGTGTGTGTCCCTATGGATCAGTGGGATGTGTGTGTGTGTCCCTATGGAACACTGGGATGTGTGTGTGTGTCCCTATGGAACACTGGGATGTGTGTGTGTGTCCCTGTGGAACACTGGGATGTGTGTGTGTCCCTATGGAACACTGGGATGTGTGTGTGTCCCTGTGGATCAGTGGGATGTGTCTGTGTGTCCCTATGGAACACTGGGATGTGTGTGTGTGTCCCGATGGAACACTGGGATGTGTGTGTGTGTCCCTATGGATGCACTGGGATGTGTCTGTGTGTCCCTATGGATCAATGGGATGTGTGTGTGTCCCTATGGATCAGTGGGATGTGTGTGTGTCCCTGTGGAACAGTGGGATGTGTGTGTGTCCTTATGGATCAGTGGGATGTGTGTGTGTGTCCTTGTGGAGGCACTGGGATGTGTGTGTGTCCCTGTGGAACACTGGGATGTGTGTGTGTCCCTATGGAACACTGGGATGTGTGTGTGTCCCTATGGAACACTGGGATATGCGTGTCCTTAGGGATGCACTGGGATTTGTGTGTCCCTATGGAATCCTGGGATTTGTGTGTCCCCATGGAGAGCTCTGCTGTCCCAGCCTGAGGCAGTTTTGTTGTGCACTTTTTCCATGCACTCTGGGATGGTTCATTCCCTCCTCCCCTCCTCATCCCTGTGTTTCCCATCCCTTCCTCCCTTGTTGGAGCAGGAATCCCCAGTGTGTGCCCAGACTGGTCACGTTTTCCTTGGGCACAGCTCTCCAGTCCCTCCAGCAGCCTGGTCTGGGACAGGAGGGCAGGAATGCTTTAAGGAATTCCTTAAAGCAGAATCCCTGGAGTTCCCTGGCTGTAGCTGGGTGGGAACTGGAATTCCCCTGAGCTCTCCCTGCCCTCCCTCAGGAGGGGGTCCCGGAGGAGACCGATGACTTCGGGGAGTTCCGGATGCGCGTCTCGGACCTGGTGAAGGATCTGATCTTCCTGGTGGGCTCCGTGGAGTGCTTTGCTCAGGTGGGTTTGTGGGAGTGCACTGGGGTGGGGACAAATGCCAGGGGAGGTCACCGAGCCCTGGTGGCCTTGGGGACTGCAGGAGGTCACACAAATCTTGTGCACGAGGAAGTGTGAGGGGAGTTGGTGTGGGAGCAGCAGGAGATGGGGGAGCAGCAGGAGATGTGGGAGCAGCAGGAGATGGAGCAGCAGGAGGTGTGGGAGCAGCAGGAGCAGCAGGAGGTGTGGGAACAGCAGGAGGGTTGGGAACAGCAGGACGTTTCTGACATTTTGGGGACAGCTGCTGTGCTCCCACAATGTCAGGGTGGCCTGTGGAGTGTGGGGTTTCTGCAGGCCACAGCTGGGGTGGGAGTTTGGGGGTGGGATGGATGAGAGATGGGAGTTTGGGAGCGGGAGTTTGGGAGTGGGATGGATGAAGGATGGGAGTTTGGGAGTGGCAGTTTGGGGACAGGAAGGGTCAGGAGCAGAGCCCTGGGGACAGGGGTTGGGGACAGGGGTTGGTGGCAGGGGTTGGTGGCAGGGGTTGGTGGCAGGGGTTGGTGATGGGGTTGGTGATGGGGTTGGTGATGGGGTTGGTGGCAGGGTTTGGTGGCAGGGGTTGGTGGCAGGGGTTGGTGATTGGGTTGGTGGCAGAGGTTGGTGGCCCCTCGGTGACCGTCCCCTCCTGCAGCTCTACGCCACGCTCAAGGATGGGAACCCGCCCTGGGAGGTGACAGAAGCCGTGCTCTTCATCATGGCCTCCATCGCCAAGAGCGTCGACCAGTGAGTGCTGGCAGTGCCCGGGGGGCTGGGGGGCCAGGGCTGGGGGGCCAGGGCTGGGGGACAGGGCTGGGGGGACAGGGCTGGGGGACAGGGCTGGGGGGACAGGGCTGCCTCCGTGTAACACCAACACCACAAATATCCCAAGGACATTCCCATCCCTGGCAGTGTCCAAGGCCAGGCTGGACCCATCTTAGAGCAGCCTGGGACAATTTAAGGTGTCCCTGCCCATGGCAGGGGTGGCACTGGAGGGGTTTAAGGTCTGTTCACACCCAAACCATTCACTGAGGATCCTTCCACATCCAGGTGGAGTTTTCCTAGGTATCCTTAGGGAAGGTTAAATCACTGGAAGTGTTTCCTCCTGTGTGACAGTGGAAGCAGGGACAGGTGACAGCCAGGGCGGTGAGCCCACAGTGCCCTGTGCACTGCCAGCAGTGGGACAGCCCAGCTGGGCTTCCCTGGGCTGGGAATGCTGTCCCTCCCACCCCTGGGACACTGTGATCCCATCCCTGTATTCCCTGGGACACTGTGATCCCATCCCTGTATTCCCTGGGACCCTGTGATCCCATCCCTGTATTCCCTGGGATGCTGTGATCCCTGTATTCCCTGGGACACTGGGATCCCTGTATTCCCTGGGACACTGTGATCCCATCCCTGTATTCCCAAGCAGGCTGGTAACTCCATCCCTCCCTTCCTTGTGAGCCTGGGAATCCCATCCCGCTGCTCCCCAGGCACCTGGAGGAGTCACCTCAGTCCCCTCAGGCCACCAGCTCCTGTTATCCGTGCTGAGGCTGCTCCTGCTCCTTTTTCCAATGTCCTTTTCCTGGGATCAGCCACCACATCAGGGCAGGAACCAATGTCCTGTTCCTGGGATCATTTATCACACCGGAGCAGGAATCCTGGGATCAGCCTCCCACACCGGGGCAGGCAGTTCCCAATGATCCCCGTGTCCCCCTGGTGGCGGTGGGGCTCTCCCTGCAGTTGTTACCTCTGGGATCTGAGGGGTTTTTCTGGGAGATCAGAAAAGGCATGCCTGCCAGGGCACCCATGGGAATCTGTGCATTCCCTGGGATCCGTGGGGCTGAGTCCCATCCCCACAGGGTTTGTCCCAGTGTCACATTCCATGTTCAGAGCATGGTGTGGGGCAGTGGGGCTGGCTCCGGGCTCTGCCAGCCCCTGCCAGCCCTGGGGAGGCTCTGACAGCCCCCGGGGAGGCTCTGCAGCCCCCAGTGAGGCCCTGCAGCCCCTGCCAGCCCCCAGGGAGGCTCTGCAGCCCCCAGCGAGGCCCTGCAGGCCCTGCCACCCCCCAGCGAGGCCCTGCAGGCCCTGAGCCCGTCCCTGTCCCGCAGGGAGAACAACCCGACGCTGGTGGAGGTGCTGGAGGGCGTGGTGAGGCTGCCCGAGTCGGTGCACACGGCCGTGCGCTACACCAGCATCGAGCTGGTGGGAGAGATGAGCGAGGTGGTGGACAGGAACCCCCAGTTCCTGGGTGAGTCCTGCACCCCTGACCCCCTGACTGTGTCTGTCTGTCTGTCTGTCTGTCCATGCCCCTGAATCCCTGTGTCTGTCTGTCTGTCTGTCCGTGCCCCTGACCCCCTGTGTCTGTCTGTCCATGCAGCCCCACGGTGCCCCCTGACCCCCCTTTGTCTGTCTGTCTGTCTGTCCGTGCAGACCCCGTGCTCGGGTACCTGATGAGGCTGCCCCTGACCCCTGTCTGTCTGTCTGTCTGTCTGTGCAGCCCCCTGACCTGTCTGTCTGTCTGTCCGTGCAGACCCCTGACCCCTGTCTGTCTGTCTGTCCATGCAGACCCCGTGCAGCCCCCTGACCTGTCTGTCTGTCTGTCCGTGCAGACCCCGTGCTCGGGTACCTGATGAGGCTGCCCCTGACCTGTCTGTCTGTCTGTCCGTGCAGCCCCCTCACCTGTCTGTCTGTCTGTCCGTGCAGCCCCCTGACCTGTCTGTCTGTCTGTCCGTGCAGACCCCGTGCAGCCCCCTGACCCCTGTCTGTCTGTCTGTCTGTCCGTGCAGACCCCATGCATCCCCACGCTGCCCCTGACCCCTGTCTGTCTGTCTGTCTGTCCGTGCAGACCCCGTGCAGCCCCCTGACCCCTGTCTGTCTGTCTGCCTGTCCGTGCAGACCCCGTGCTGGGGTACCTGATGAGGCTGCCCCTGACCCCCCTGACCTGTCTGTCTGTCTGTCCGTGCAGCCCCCTGACCCCTGTCTGTCTGTCTGTCTGTCCGTGCAGACCCCGTGCAGCCCCCTGACCCCTGTCTGTCTGTCTGTCCGCGCAGACCCCGTGCTCGGGTACCTGATGAAGGGGCTCTGTGACCGGCGCCTGGCGTCGGCGGCAGCCAAGGCCATCCACAACATCTGCTCCGTGTGCCGGGACCACATGGCCCAGCACTTCTCGGGGCTGCTGGAGATCGCCCGCGCCCTCGACTCCTTCGCCCTGTCCCCCGAGGCCGCCGTGGGGCTGCTCAAGGGTGGGTGTGCTGTGGGGTCTGGGGGGTCTGGGGGTGATCTGGGGGGTCTGAGGGGTGATCTGTGGGGTCTGGGGGTGATCTGGGGGGTCTGGGGCTGCTCAAGGGTGGGTGTCCCTGGGCTCTGGGGGGCCTGGGGGGGATCTGGGGGGTCTGCAGGGTGATCTGGGGGGTCTGGGGCTGCTCAAGGGTGGGTGTCCCTGGGGTCTGGGGGGGTCTGGGGGGGATCTGGGGGGTCTGGGGCTGCTCAAGGGTGGGTGTCCCTGGGCTCTGGGGGGTCTGGGGGGGATCTGGGGGGTCTGGGGCTGCTCAAGGGTGGGTGTCCCTGGGGTCTGGGGGTGATCTGGGGTGTCTGGGGGTGTCCTGTGGGGTCTGGGGCTGCTCAAGGCTGGGTGTTCTGTGGGGTCTGGGGGTGATCTGTGTGGGGTCTGGGGGGAGATCTGGGGGGTCTGGGGGTGTCCTGTGGGCTCTGGGGGGTCTGGGGGTGATCTGTGGGGTCTGGGGGTTTTTTATGGCTGCTCAAGGGTGGGTGTCCTGTGGGGTCTGGGGGTGATCTGGGGGGTCTGAGGGGTGACCTGTGGGATCTGTGGGAGGGTATCCATGGGATCTGGGGAGTTATCCCTGGGATCTGCAGGGGTGTCTGTGGGATCTGCCAGGATATCCATGGAAACTGCTGGGGTGTCTGTGGGATCTGTGAGGTATCCATGGGGTCTGGGGAAGGATCTGTGGGAATTGCTGAGGTATCCATGGGGTCTGTGAGGTATCCATGGGGTCTGGGGAAGGATCTGTGGGAATTGCTGAGGTATCCATGGGGTCTGGGGAAGGATCTGTGGGAATTGCTGAGGTATCCATGGGGTCTGTGAGGTATCCATGGGGTCTGGGGAAGGATCTGTGGGAATTGCTGAGGTATCCATGGGGTCTGTGAGGTATCCATGGGGTCTGGGGAAGGATCTGTGGGAATTGCTGAGGTGTCCATGGCAGTTGCTCCCAGGGTGCTGAGCCCCATCCCCACGGGGTTTGTCCTGATGTGCCCCAAGTCCCATTCCACACCCAGAGCATCCTCAGGAATTCCCCTGGGGCTGGAGGCAGGAATAAATCCTGGATTTGTGACTCCCCACCCCTGAGACAGCTCAGGGACTGTCCTGGATACGTGGGAAGAACTTTGGGAAATGCTGAGAGCCAGGCTGGCAGTGGGTCACTGCTCCATCCAAACTCTGGGAATTACCTGCTGGACACAGAAATCCGGGAGTATTGGTCATTTTAGAGAGTTTGGGCTCAGGATGGAGATTTTTAACTCCAGTTCACACTCCAGTGTTGGTGTCTCACTGGACTCTTGGGCACCTCTTCAGCCAAGGCTGGTTTGGGATGAGCCTGCAGATTTCCAATGAATTCCAGCACTGCTGGAGGCTTTACCCCAGATCCAGGGATCCTTCCCTGTGCTGCCATGGGGGACAAAATTCCCCTTGTTCCACTGGATCAGCCGAGCTGCTCCTCTCCCTGCCCCTCATGTTCCATGGCTGGGAGCCCTGGAGCTCCTTCATTGGAGCTTCCCAAAATCTCCTGGTGCTGCTGGCCTGGGACAGGGACACTGGGGACACACAGGGGGCTCAGGTTCACTTGTGGCACCCCTGTCCCTGATGCCAGCACTGCTCCCTGCTGGGACTGAAACATTTCAGTGTCTGCCTCCACTGCAGGGAGACCCTCCCAGGTGCCACCCTTGTCCCACAGCCATTCCACCTGGGAATGCCAGCATCCCTGTGCCCTCCCTGATCCGTGTGTGTGTGTCCTTGCAGGGACAGCGCTGGTGCTGGCCCGGCTGCCCCTGGAGAAGATCTCGGAGTGCCTGAGCGAGCTCTGCGCCGTGCAGGTGCTGGCGCTCAAGAAGGTGTGTCTGGGATGGGGGGACACTGGGGACACTGGGGACACTGGGGACAGTGACCAGGCCCTGCTACAGCAACCTCAGAGCCAGAGGTTATCCTGGAGGAATGGAATTGTTGGGTTGGAGAAGCCCCTGGAGCCCCTGGAGTCCAACCAGCCCCAGCACTGCCAAGGCCACCACTGCCGGTGTCCCCAAGTGCCACATCCACAGGGCTTTTAAATCCCTTCAGGGCTGGGCAGCCATGCCAGGGCCACCACTGCCAGTGTCCCCAAGTGCCACATCCATGTGGCTTTGAAATCCCTTCAGGGCTGGGCGGCCATGCCAGGGCCAGGAAGAATTTCCCCCAAATTTCCAAGGATTTCCCCCTCCCCTGGCACAGCTCGAGGCCGTTCCCTCTCATCCTGTCCCTTGTTCCGTGGGGACAGAGCCCAGCAGCCCCACAGGACACGTCCAGGAGGGTGCAGAGGTGCTGCTGGTGGGGTTGATGTCCAGGCAGTTCCTTCCCTGGGCACGGTGCCACCTGTGCTCCTGACATCCTGTCCTTTTCCCTCGTTTTCCAGCTGCTCTCCCAGGAGCCAAGCAATGGCCTCTCCTCAGACCCCACAGTGCCCCTGGATCGACTCGCCGTCATCTTCAGGTGAGGAGGGAGCTGGGGCACTGCTGCACCCCCAGGGCCTGGATCTGCACTGCCTCCTGCTCCCCATCCCTTGGGGAATGGGCTGGAGGTCTCTGCTCCCAGCTTCCAATTCCCAAGGTGCCCCCCAGGCCAATTCCTGATCCCCTTCCCACAGCTCCGACCCTTTTCCTTGGCTCTGATCCCAAACCCCCCTGAACCCTTGGCTGTTCCCACAGACACACCAACCCCATTGTGGAGAACGGCCAGGTCCACCCGTGCCAAAAAGTCATTCAGGAGGTGCGTGGGAGAGGGCTGGGATTGGGGGGCTGTGGGGTGGGGGTTCCCAGGTCTGGGGGTACCTGGGGTGTTGTACAGGCAGATCCAGCAGATCCATGGGTCTGCCCAGGGCTGCATGGGAGGGGAGCTCTGGAATCCCCCTCCTGTCCCTCCTGGAAGCTGGGATTGGGGTGTGGAGGGGGAAATTTGAGAGTTCAACCCTCTGGAAGGGGCCCTGGCTCTGGGAATATCCCAGGTGTTTGATTTCCCTGCCCGTGTCCCATTTTCCACACTGCTCTGGAGGGGATAAACTACTCCAGTCTCCTCCAGAAAGCTTTTCTCCCTCATCTGGAGAGGAGAAACATTGGGGTCTGGGTGTTTGGGGCCTGGGAAGGAGTGGGGACTGTCCCAGAGTGGGTGAGGTGTCACCCTTGCCCCTGCCCGTGTCCCATTTTCTACACTGCACTGGAGGGGATAAACTACTCCAGGCTCCTCCAGAGGCTTTTCCCCCTCATCTGGAGAGGAGAAGCACACTGGGATCAGGGTGTTGGGGCCTGGAAGGGAGTGAGGGCTGTCCCAGGGTGGGTGAGGTGTCACCCTTGCCCCTGTCCTGCCCCAATTTCCACGCTGCACTGGAGGGGACAAACTACTCCAGCCTCCTCCAGAAAGCTTTTCCCCCTCATCTGGAGAGGAGCAGCACACTGGGATGTGGGTGTTTGGGGCCTGGAAGGAGCGAGGGCTGTCCCAGGATGATTGAGGTGTCACCCTTGCCCTGTCCTGCCCAGATCTGGCCGGTGCTGTCGGAGACCCTGAACAAGCACAGTGCCGACAACCGGATCGTGGAGCGCTGCTGCCGCTGCCTGCGCTTCGCCGTGCGCTGCGTGGGCAAGGGCTCAGCTGCCCTGCTGCAGCCCCTCGTCACCCAGGTGGGGCTGGGACACTGCTGGGGGCTCCAGGGGACGCTGCTGGGCTGGGAGGGACCTCAGGGGGCTCACGGGGGTCGCTGTGGCTGCTGTGAGTGTCTCAGGGGTGGGAGGTGCTGCAGTGAATCCTGGCAGCCTCGGGAATTCCAGTGTAAATCCTTGGGGAGGAGAGGTTTTGGGAGAGGTGGAGGATGCCAGAATCCCTGTGTGTGTGTGTGTGTGATTTGTGAGGAGAGTGTGAAACCCTGCATGGTGCAGCTCCAGCCTGAGAGCAGGTTCGGGAATTCCAGCATAAATCTTGGGGAGGAGAGGCTTTGGGAGAGGTGGAGGATGCCAGGATCCCTGTGTGTGTGTGTGTGTGTGTGATTTGGGAGGAGTGTGTGAAACCCTGCATGGTGCAGCTCCAGCCTGAGAGCAGGATTTGGGAATTCCAGCATAAATCCTTAGGGAGGAGAGAGGCTTTGGGAGAGGTGGAGGATGCCAGGATCCCTGTGTGTGTGTGTGATTTGGGAGGAGTGTGTGAAGCCCGGCATGGTGCAGCTCCAGCCTGAGGGCAGGATCCATGAATCCAGAGCTGGGTGTTCCCTGCTCCACTCAGAGAAGCTTCCATGGAGAAGCGGTGCTGGCTCAGGGAGCCCCAGGACCTGAGCGAGTCCATGGGGTGTCCCTGCCCACGTGGGACAGGCTGGCAGCTGGCAGCTGCAGGGCTGTGGGCTCAGGGCAGTCCAGCAGCCCCTGCAGCGTTCCTGTCTCCCCAGATGGTGAATGTGTACCGGGAACACCAGCACTCCTGTTTCCTCTACCTGGGCAGCATCCTGGTGGATGAGTACGGCATGGAGGAGGGCTGCAGGCAGGGCCTGCTGGACATGCTGCAGGTGGGGCTCACCTGCCCAGCCACGGCCTCAGCTGGGCTGCAAAACCCCTCAGACCCTCCCAGCACTGCCAGGGCCACCACTGACCTAGTGCCACCTGTCCCCAAGTGCCACCTCCATGCAGCTTTTAAATCCCTCCAGGGGTGGGGGCTCCAGCCCTGTCCTGGGCAGCTGTGCCAGGGCTGGGGGCTGGAAAACCCCTCAGACCCTCCCAGCACTGCCAAGGCCACCACTGACCCAGTGCCACTTGTCCCCAAGTGCCACAGCCATGCAGCTTTTAA
>OU383777.1:177471-223067 GCA_910950805.1 Acrocephalus scirpaceus scirpaceus
CTGTGGCACAGGGAAGGCAGGAACCCCTGGGCAGAGCCAAAGGCAGCTGGATCCTTCCCTGTCAGTGATGCCAGCCTGTGTCCCTGTGTCCCCATGTCCCTGTGTCCCATGTCCCTGTGTCCCCTGTCCCTGTGTCCCCATGTCCCCCCTGTCCCCCACGTCCCCAGTACCTGTGGGCTCTCCACAGCCTCCCAGAAGGTGAAGCAGGCACAGCAGTGCCCCATGTCCCCCTGTCCCTGTGTCCCCCTGTCCCTGTGTCCCCAGTCCCTGTGTCTCTGTGTCTTCATGTTCCCCGTCCTTGTGTCCCCGTCCCTGTGTCCTCATGTCCCAGTATCCTCGTGTCCCTGTGTCCCCATGCCTCCCTGTCCCCATGTCCCTCTGTCCTTGTGTCCCCTGTCCCCATGTCCTCATGTCCCAGTATCCTCATGTCCCAGTATCCTTGTGTCGCTTTGTCCCATGTCCCCCTGTCCTTGTGTCCCCTGTCCCCTGTGTCCTCATGTCCCTGTGTCCCTGTCTCCTTGTGTCCCCATGCCTCCCTGTCCCCGTGTCCCTGTGTCCCATGTCCCTGTGTCCCCATGTCCCCAGTACCTGTGGGCTCTCCACAGCCTCCCAGAAGGTGAAGCAGGCGCAGCAGTGCCCCATGTCCCCATGTCCCTGTGTCCCTATGTCCCCATGTCCCTATGTCCCTGTGTCCCTGTGTCCCCGTGTCCCTGTGTCCCTGTGTCCCCATACCCCCGTGTCCCCATACCCCCGTGTCCCCATGTCCCCCTGTCCCCGTGTCCCCAGTACCTGTGGGCTCTCCACAGCCTCCCAGAAGGTGAAGCAGGTGCAGTAGTGCCCCATGTCCCTGTGTCCCCCTGTCCCCCATGTCCCCTGTCCCCCTGTCCCCGGTACCTGCAGGCTCTCCACGGCCTCCCAGAAGGTGAAGCAGGCACAGCAGTGCCCCCTGTCCCCATGTCCCCAGTACCTGTGGGCTCTCCACAGCCTCCCAGAAGGTGAAGCAGGCACAGTAGTGCCCCGTGTCCCTGTGTCCCCATGTCCCCCTGTCCCTGTGGGCTCTCCACGGCCTCCCAGAAGGTGAAGCAGGCACAGCAGTGCCCCATGTCCCCCTGTCCCTGTGTCCCCCTGTCCCTGTGTCTCCATGTTCCTGTGTCTCTGTGTCCTCATGTTCCCCGTCCTTGTGTCCCCCGTCCCTGTGTCCTCATGTCCCAGTATCCTCGTGTCGCTGTGTCCCCATGTCCCCCTGTCCTTGTGTCCCTGTCCCTGTGTCCTCATGTCCCTGTGTCCCTGTCTCCTTGTGTCCCCATGCCTCCCTGTCCCCGTGTTTCTGTGTCCCTATGTCCCCATGTCCCTGTGTCCCCATGTCGCCAGTATCTGTGGGCTCTCCACAGCCTCCCAGAAGGTGAAGCAGGCACAGCAGTGCCCCATGTCCCCATGTCCCTGTGTCCCCATGTCCCTGTGTCTCTGTGTCCCCATATCCCCGTGTCCCCATGTCCCCCTGTCCCCGTGTCCCCGTGTCCCCCTGTCCCCGTGTCCCCCTGTCCCCGGTACCTGTGGGCTCTCCACAGCCTCCCAGAAGGTGAAGCAGGCACAGCAGTGCCCCGTGTCCCTGTGTCCCCATGTTCCTGTGTCCCCATGTCCCTGTGTCCCATGTCCCCATGTCCCCGGTACCTGTGGGCTCTCCACGGCCTCCCAGAAGGTGAAGCAGGCGCAGTAGTGCCCCATGTCCCTGTGTCCCCATGTCCCTGTGTCCCCTGTCCCCGGTACCTGTGGGCTCTCCACAGCCTTCCAGAAGGTGAAGCTGGTGCCATAGTACCCCATGTCCCGTGTCCCCCTGTCCCCAGTACCTGTGGGCTCTCCACGGCCTCCCAGAAGGTGAAGCAGGCGCAGTAGTGCCGCTCTGAGTTGATGTCGGTCAGCACGGCCACGAAGAAGGTCGGGGGGTTCCTCTCAGGGAACAGCTGCCACCCGCTGGGCTGGCAGAACTGTGGGGGGACAGCAGGGTTTAGGGGGTGTCACCCTCACCCTCACCCAGCCCTGTCCCCGGTCCCACATCAGCCAGGGGCTCAGGGACTGCCACTCTCACCCACACCAATCCCAGCCCTGACCCCAGCCCCACAGCTCCACGGCCCAGGAGCAGGGAGAGCACTGGGCAGAGCCCCCCGAGCTCCTGGAACCTTCCAGCCCTGCTGGACCAGCTCTGGGAATTCCCAAATGTCCCTCTGTGGGGTAGCAGGGCCAGCGCTGTCCCCTCCTGTCTGCAGGGACAGCAGGAGCTGCCTGGAGAACCCCAGACTGGGAGGAGCTGTGAGGGGACAGCCCGGCCAGGCTGGAGACCCCCAGCTCCTGGGGAAGCTCCCAATGGCACAGAAACCCCCAAATTCTGCATATGGAGACCCCAAACTCTGTACACAGAGACCCCAAACTCTGCACACAGAGACCCCCAAACTCTGCACTCAGAGGTCCCAAACTCTGCACTCAGAGGCCCCAAACTGTACACACAGAGACCCCAAACTCTGCACAGAGAGGCCCCAAACTCTGCACAGCCCCATGGCACAGAGACCCCAAACTCTGCACACAGAGACCCCAAACTCTGCACAGCCCCATGGCACTGAGACCCCCAAACTCTGCACACAGAAACCCCAAACTCTGCACACAGAGACCCCAAACTCTGCACAGCCCCATGGCACAGAGACCCCAAACTCTGCACAGTCCCATGGCACAGAGACCCCAAACTCTGCACACAGAGACCCCAAACTCTGCACAGTCCCATGGCACTGAGACCCCAAACTCTGCACACAGAGACCCCCAAACTCTGCATACCCCAATGGCACAGAGACCCCAAACTCTGCACAGCCCCATGGCACACAGACCCCAAACTCTGCACACCTCCCAGACCCCCATGGCACACAGACCCCATGCCAGCACCACACAGAGTCCCAAAGGAAAGGGGACATGTGGGACACGGGCTCTGGAGTGGCTCCAGGAGGTGGCACCACTCCCCTGGCACAAACACCGGCCTGGCTGTGCCATTGTCACCGCACCAGCTCCTGGCACTTCACAAAGCCCCTCCCAGGGCCGGGGTAATTCCAGCCGGTGGCCTCAGGACTTCCCCAGGTTTTGGGTCTCAGGGGTTTTTCTTTATTTCCTCAGGGCTGCTGAGGAGCTGTGGAAAATTCCCTGGGTGTGGGACAGCCCGGCTCCTTCCAGGGCTGAGGACAAATCCCGGGAGGAGAACAAGGTGGCACCAGGACCTGATGAGCTCCAGCTCCCTCAGGAAGCCAAGGTGGATTCCACCTGAGAGTTTCCCAGCTGTTCATCACTCCCTGTGCTCACAGTGCCCACGGATCCTCCTGTCCTCCCTGGGAAGAGCCCACGGGACAGGATCTCAGCTTTTTCTGGATCCTTGGGATGGCAGCAGAAGGGATGGGAGGAGAAAGGACCCCAGGAGCTGCTCCCCAGATTCTGTGTCTCTGCAAAGTGGCATCCAGGGCCTCTCCATCCCAGATCTCTCCATCCCAGGGCGTCCCCATCTTGGGGTCTCTCCATCCCGGGGTCTCTCCATCCCAGATCTCTCCATCCTGGGTTTCTCCATCCCAGGATCTCTCCATCCCAGGGCCTTCTGCCATCTCCCATCAGAGCAGAGGGGAAGGTTTGGCTCAGCAGAACCCGGGATGAGCACACGGTGTCACTGTCCCAGTGTCACTGTCCCGGTGTCACTGTCCCTGTCCCCACATAGGAATTCCCCCTCACTGCTCTCCTAGCACTTCGGGAATGAGGAGCCCAGAGCACCCAGAGCTGCTGGGTCAGGATCCTGGAATCAGGGAATCCTGGAATTGTTTGGGTGGGAAGGGACCTCAGAGCCCCCCCAGTGCCACCCCTGCCATGGCAGGGACACCTCCCACTGTCCCCAGCCCAGCCCCAGTGTCCAGCCTGGCCTTGGGCACTGCCAGGGATCCAGGGATTCTCTGGCAATTCCAGCCCAGCCAGGAATTCCTGCCCAAGATCCCATCCAAACTTCCCCTCTTTTAGTTTTCAACCCTTCCCCCTTGCCCTGTGTCCCACCCACCATTCCCACTGCCACATCCCAGACTGGGATGCACTCCAGGACCACAGTGTCACCCTCCCCTGAGTGACAGGAGGGGTGGGAGGCCCCAAAAACCCACCAAACCACTTGGGAATTCTCCCCAGGCTGTGGGATACAGAGTCAGCTTCCTAAAAACATCACCTGCGAGAGGATGGGTCACCTCCAACACCAGCAGGTGACACCCACCTGGCTCAGGTGACACCGTGGGAGCACACGGAAATGCTGGAGTCACTCCCAGCCCAGTCTGAGCTCACCTGATCCCACCTGGATAATTGACCCTGCAGGAGCCCCGTGATGTCACCCCCAGTGCCCCACCTCACCTGATCCCACCTGGATAACTGACCCTGCAGGAGCCCCGTGATGTCACCCCCAGTGCCCCACCTCACCTGGATCCACCAGGAAGGAAATCCATGGGAATGGGCAGGGCTGGCAGGGACAGCACAGGTGTCCCAACCTGACCCATGGTGGCACTTTGCTGCTCGGCCACCCTGAGGTGCCACAGGTGAAGGGAGGCAATAAAACAGATCCCCATGGACAGAGCAGGATCAGGGAATTGTTTGGGGTGGAAAAACCCTTGGAGCCAGCCATGTCCAACCATTCCCAGCACTGCCAAGTCCCCAAGTGCCACATCCACAGGGCTTTGAAATGCCAGCAGGGACAGGGACACCGCCCCTGCCCAGGGCAGCTCACTCCAACGCCTGACAACCTTTTCCATGGAGGAATTTTCCCTAAAATCCAATCTAAACCTCCCCTGGCCCAGCCTGAGGCTGTTTTCCCTCTCCTCCTGTCCCTGTTCCCTGGGAGCAGAGCCTGACTCCCACTCTCCTCCTTCACCAGTTGTTCCCCAGTTACTCCACAGCCTTTCCCAAGGATTCATTTTGCAAGGAATGACATTTTTTGATGTCCCAAGGGTGGCCTCCCAAAGTGCTCCTGAATTTAATCCACATAAACCTGTACCCAACTGGCCAATCTGGCTGCCAGTTTTAAAGATCACTAATTGGTTTTTATGATTCATGCTAAACCAACACACCATGCTCCTGGTCATTTATTTTCCCTGCTGATCCCTTCCAGGGGGGATTGTGGTGGTGCCTCTCCTCCCTCTGGTGTTCCCAAAACAGCTGCGGCTCCTGGATCCACCCTGCCAGGGGAGGGAAATGTCTGGGGATTGGGATGGCCAGGCTGGGCACTGGGGCTGGGCTGGGGACAGTGGGAGGTGTCCCTGCCATGGCAGCGGTGGCACTGGAGGGGTTTTGGGGTCCCTTCCCACCCAAACCAGTTTGGGATTCCGGGTGAGGCTCAGCCACCAGTGCCTAAATCCAACCAGCAGGGGCAGCTTCCTGCCAGCAATATTCCCATCCTCTGGAAATGGGGACCCCCAGCCTGTGGATCCCCCTCAGTCAGGGCTGGGCACAGCCTTTTCCTCCAGACACCTCCGTCCTGGCCCCAGGGAGCAAACCTTGGACACACCTGTGCTCACCTGACCATGGAATCATGGAATGCTTGGGAAGGGACCTCAGAGCCCCCCCAGTTCCATGGGCAGGGACACCTCCCATTGTCCCAGGCTGCTCCCAGCCCTATCCAAGAGCAATTCCAGGGATCCAGGGGCAGCCACAGCTGCTCTGGCAATTCCAGCCCAGCCAGGAATTCCTGCCCAAGATCCCATCCAGCCCTGCCCTGTGGCACTGGGAAGCCATTCCCTGTGTCCTGTCCCTCTGTCCCTTGTCCCCAGTCCCTCTGCAGCTCTCCTGGAGCCCCTGCAGGCCCTGGAAGCTGCTGGATGTCCCGGAATGCTGGCAGAGGTGGAGCAGATCTGGAGGTCTGGACACACCCAGCAGGTGCCAAAACCATCCCAGAGCTGCCTCAGGACATGGAAAATCCCAAACCCAAGTCCAGCAGACCTGTGGGATCATGGCATGGAAAGTCTTAAAGCCCAGTGCTGAGGAAGGATCTAGGAGGGAGAGAGGGCATCCCTGGATTTCCAGGAATCTCCATTCCCACCACGGGAAAACATCCCTCTGTCCCAGCAGAGACCCCAGGCTCTCCAGCTGCCCCCCTGGGAATGCCCCCATCCCAGGAATGCCCTCACCAGGCAGGGAACAGCCCTGGGCAGGCAGGGAGAGGCTCCCAGGGTGATTTATCCACATCCTGTGCCTGCCCCCAGAGGAAATTGATCCATTAAAACGAGATATTTCTGTTGGGAATTGTCCTTGGATACTGCACACAGCCAGAAGCTCCAAATTCCATCTCCCTGAACACCCTGGGAATGTTTTTTTCCCCAAAAAGCTGTCAAGGAGGAGCAGCCCTGACCACAGTGTCACATCCCACCCAAGCCCCTCATGGATTTCCAGAGCTGCCTTTGGATCAGCCCCATGTGCTGCTCCCCCAGGATGCTCAGAGAGCTTGTGGGAAGCCCTGGAGCCACCCCTGGCTCCCAACAGCACAGGGCTCCAATTGTTTAAATTCCAAGGATTTTTTGGCTGGACAGTTTGACCCTTGGGGGAAAAAAAATTTAAAAAAAAAAAAAAAAAGCAGCTTTGCTCCTGCTTGGGACAGTTCCCAAGTCCCTGCAGACATCAGGAAACTCGGAGCAGAAAAATAAAAATAAATGTGTGGTTTTGCCTGGGATAAAACAGCACAAAAAGGTCCCAAATTGTGCTGGAATTTCAGGGGATACACGATGGGAAGAGGAGCTGGACAGTGACAATGGGATGAGGAACCAGTGACCCCAGTGATGATGGGCAGGGACATCTCCCACTGTCCCCAGCCCAGCCCCAGTGTCCAGTCCGGCCTTGGGCACTGCCAGGGATCCAGGGATTCTCTGGCAATTCCAGCCCAGCCAGGAATTCCTGCCCAAGATCCCACCTAAAAGGATGTCTATCCCTGGCCCAGCTCCCCATCCCTACAGGAATTTCAAAGCCATGTTGCATGTGGCACTTGGGGACATGGGCAGTGGTGGTCTTGGCACCACTGATGGCACCCAATGGGCTCAGAGGGATTTTCCAACCCAAATAAATCTGCAATTCCATGAACTCCAGGGGGAATGGAGCAGCTTCCAGAGGGCTCAGCCTGAGGGTCTGTCCCAGCCCATGCTTTTCATTGGGAATGCAGCTCCTCAGGGTCCCTGGAGCTCCAGGGCACAGGCAGGGATTGGGAAGAGCTCCCACTCCAGTGTAGCAATGAGGGGAACAATCCCATTCCCATGGATTAACTGGAACCAGTCTGGAGGATGCCCACAGCACCACATCCCGGGAATGTCCCAGCTCCCAGCTGATCCCAAAATTCTCAGGATCTCCTGAGAGCTGGTGACTGTGTCCAGAGGGCTGGGGACATCCAGACCCTGTCCCTGGGGACATCCAGACCCTGTCCCTGGGGACATCCAGACCCTGTCCCTGGGGACATCCAGACCCTGTCCCTGGGATCCAGCCTCAGGCAGGGCACTGGGAAAGGCCTGGCCATGCTCCTGAGGGGGCTCTGGACACTCAGGCTGCACCCATGGCTCCTCCAGGAGGCATTCCAGGAAATCCAAGATCCTGGAAAAGGAGGGGGTGCAGAGAGGAACCAGCACCATTCCTGGAGAGTTCTGGAGCTGGGCAGGTGGGAACTGCTCCCTCACAGCCCCTCAGTCAGACCCTGAGGGTCGTGTCCCAGTGTCACCCCACGGTGTCACCCCACAGCCACTCACCAGCTCGATGCCCTGAGGGAAGGGGTTGTCCTCCCAATCCTTCTCCGGGAAGCGCTGCAGGATCTGTCCCTGTCCATCCCCGCTCCCTGCAGAGACAAGAGAGGGTTAGAGAGCAGCAGGTTCCCCCCTCACCCACCGGGAATGCCGGGATGGAACCCCGGGATGATGCAGCTTTCCATGGATGGGGCAGCACGGGAGAGACCCTGGGGCCTCCCACTACCCACTCCTGCAGGGAATGGCAGAGATCCCAAGGAATTGAAATCCCAGAGCCTTCTCTGGAGGCAGGAATGGTCCCCACAAAAACCCCACAGCTGGAGGTCCCTCTCCAGCCATTCCCACTGCTCACTCCAGCAGGGAACAGCAGAGATCCCAAGGAATTTAAATCCCAGAGTCTTCTCTGGAGGCAGGAATGGTCCCCACAAAAACCCCACAGCTGGAGGTCCCTCTCCAGCCACACCCACTGCCCACTCCAGCAGGGAACAGCAGAGATCCCAAGGAATTGAAATCCCAAAGCCTTCTCTGGGGGTGGGAATGGTTCCCACAAAAAAACCCCAAAGCTGGAGGTCCCTCTCCAGCCAGAAGTTCCTTCCCTGTGATCCCAACATGGACAGCACCCCCCAACTCTGAGCTGCATTCCCACATCCTTCCAGAGACAGAGGTGCTCCTGGATCCAGCTGGGAATCACAAATCCTGAGGATTCTGGCCCAGCCATGAAGGCATCAGCCCCATGATGGGGAGAGGGGGCATATTCCAGCCCCTTCCAGAGCTGCTGAGGGATTTTTGCATTTCCAGGGACCACCCGGGGCCTCTCCCACCCCAGGAGCCGTGTCCTGGCCATGGAATGGGGCTGGGAAAGCAGGAGGAGCACCAGGGAAGGGCTATTTTGGGAGCCCAGACGTGTCCCCAGGGTCCTGCTGACCACAGCTGGATTTAGCAGGACCAGGAGAGGGAAAGAGAAAGGGAAAGGTGCCATTTATAGCCCCAGGCTCAAAATGGAAAGGCTGGAGCCAAACTGGGCACCAAACAGGGATTGGGGTCAACCAGATCCTGCTTTGTCACTACATCCCTGCTCTGTCACCACGTCCCTCTGCAGCCACCTCTGGCTCCGAGTGCTCCCAGCCCTGGGCAAAGGCTGCTCGCTCCCAGTGCCAAGGGCTTGGCTCAAGTTCCAGACAGGAAAATCCCTTGAGATCCCACGCGTCAGGATTACAGCTCCAAGCTGTGCCCTCCTCATCCAGCCCTGCCACGGCTTTGCTGGAATATCCTCAGTTAAAGGGAAATGGAGACAAGATCACAAAATCCTGGGATGGTTTGGGTGGGAAGGGACCTCAGAGCCCCCCCAGTGCCACCCCTGCCATGGCAGGGACACCTCCCACTGTCCCAGGCTGCTCCCAGCCCCATCCAAGAGCAATTCCAGGGATCCAGGGGCAGCCACAGCTGCTCTGGCAATTCCAGCCCAGCCAGGAATTCCTGCCCAAGATCCCATCCAGCCCTGCCCTGTGGCACTGGGAAGCCATTCCCTGTGTCCTGTCCCTCTGTCCCTTGTCCCCAGTCCCTCTGCAGCTCTCCTGGAGCCCCTTCAGGCCCTGGAATGTTCTGGAAGCTCTCCCTGGAGCCTTCCCTTCTCCAGGGGAGCACCCCCAGCTCTCCCAGCCTGGCTCCCTGGGCACTGAGGGGCTCCAGCCCTGCAGCAGCTCCGGGGCTCCTCTGGGCTCTGTGCAGCAGCTCCAGGTGCTGCTGCTCTTCCCCAGGGCTGGGGCCTCACCTGGGCACAGGGGCAGGGTCCCCCCATCCTTGCCCTGCTGCCCACTGGGCTCAGCCCAGGACTTGGGGGGGTCTCAGGCTCATCATCCTCAGCACAAACAAAAATCCAAAATATCTCATCCTCAACACAAACAAAAACCATTCCAAAGGCTGTGGAGAACAATGGGAATCTCCTGGGGTTTTCCCAGAGCAAGGAGCTGCCACCCTTCAGCCAGCTGCGGGCAGGTACCTCCTGATTTTAGGGACTGTCACCAAAAATCTGCCTGGACACCCCCTGGCACTTCCCTGAGCTGCTCCTGGAGCAGCCTGAGCTCAGCTTTCCCACTTCCCACCACTCAGCTCCGTATCGTGTCCCTTCCTGCCCCATCCATTCTCCTGATCCCTGGGAAAGCTCGACATTCCTGGGAAAGCAGGTGTGCCCGTGAACCTCCGGGTCTTTCCTGCAGGGCTGGGAACACCTGGCAGAGCCCGGCCCCTCCCCGGGCTGCGCTGGGAAGGTCACGGGATGTTGTTGTGATACAGGAAATCCTAAATAAGGCCGGAGTTAAACGCGAGGCTGAGCCACGGCACCGGATGACCCCGGCTGGGAGCGCTGGCACGCCGGGACGCTGCCGGGAACAGGCGGGACAGGGGTCACGGACACACGAGCGCCGTCCCTCGCTGTCATTGTCCCCTAAAAATGCTGCGACAAATGGAGCTGGGCCTCGGCCCTGCACAGACACCGGCCAGGCCTCTGTCTCCCGGCCTGGAGTGCTCCCAGACCCTGCAGGGCGTGCCCACCTTCCCTGGAAAATCCCCGGGGGATTCACAGGTGGAGCACGGCAGCCCCAGCCCATCCCAGCCCTGCAGCAGCTCCTGCAGCCCTTTCCTGAGGAGCTGGATGTGATGGAGAGAGAGGAGAAAAGGAATTTTCACGGGGATTTGAGGCTGTTAGGAACAAGCCCTGTCCCACCCCTCACACCCTGCACTCCCAGGTGACTGAAGGTGTTTCACCACCAGCACGGGACCACTGGTCAGGCCAGTCCCAAGGAAAGGCTCCTCTGCAGGCTGGGACACGACTCCCACACCCCTGAACCTCAGAAATTCGGGATGAAATCACCCAGGGGAACAGAAAACTCGGACAACACAGCCTTGGAGCTGGCACAGTCACCCAGAGCAGCTGTGGCTGCCCCTGGATCCCTGGCAGTGCCAGAGCCAGGCTGGACACGGGCTGGGAGCAGCCTGGGACAGAGGGAGGTGTCCCTGCACATGGAACCGGATGAGATTTAAGGTCCTTCCCACCCAAACCACTCCACAATTCCAAGTCCTCCCCACAGGAGCCAGAGCTGTTCCAGCCCTCTCTCCCCTCAGACTCCAACCTGGAGGTGATGTCCAGCCAGGAGAGAGTGTGGAATCACTTTAGAAACATCCAGGTAATTCAGATACCTTATATTATTCCACAAACATTCATTTCAAAGCATTAATAATTCTCCAGCTCCCCCTGGGTTCAGGGGCAGCCTCATCCCTGCCTGGAAGCGTCAGCTGAGGCTTCCAAGAGCTTCTCACTGCAGGAATTATTTATAAATTCAGCAGCTTTACAGCACCAGAGAACCCTTGGTGCTCCAAAGCCCTGCCTGGAGTCCCCGAGGTGGCTCTGCAAAGGCAGGGACAGAGCAGGCACGAGGCCACACAACCTGCCAGCACCTGGAGCTGCTGCCAAGGGCACTCAGAGCTGAGCTCTGATCCCAGCCTGGAGCTGCTGCAGCACAGGCACAGAGCAGGATGCTGATGGGGCTCTTGGAAGGAGGCAGGAGCCATGAATCCCTGCAGCAGCATCAAACAGGGATTGGGAAATGCCCTGCAAGCCCTGGGAGCGATTGCATCAACCAAGGCAGCGGGGAGTGGCACCAGCAACCCCTGCCCCATCCCTGACAACATCCCAGGCCAGGCTGGACAGGGCTGGGAGCAGCCTAGGACAGTGAAAGGTGTCCCTGCCATGGCAGGGGTGGCACTGGATGGCCTTTAAGGTCCCTTCTCACCAAACCATTCCATAATTCTCAGATGTGCCACACCAACCTGAGGACACCCAGCTCATCCTTCACCCCTCTGCTCACCAGGAATCATCACCTGAGTGAGGAGCTGGGATATTCCAGCCCTGACCCTCAGCTCCTCCCTCCCAAAGAGCAGGAACGAGGCACAGACAGGGATGAGCCACCCCATCCCATCCCATCCCGGCCCTACAGCCCCCACCCCCAAGCCCACCCAGAACAAGACCCGAGTGTCTGCTGGGGGACAAAGGAGCCTCTGTTCCCTGTGACGTGTCCCCGCCGGGGGCACGGAGAATGGCTGTTCTATGGAGGGAACAAAGGGGCCGTTTGTGGGGCTGGGGGTGGCCAGGAAAGCCCACCCAGCCCATGGCCAGCACACCAACATGGCATGGGACAGCCCTGTCCTTACCAGCACCAACGGTGGGTGCTGGCAGCTCCCTGTGCCAATCCTGGGATCTCTGAGGTTGGAAAAACCTTCTAGGATCACCTGTTGGAACCCTGGAAGCTGAGAATTTCAGGTTTTCTGTGCTAACAGGCACTGACCCTCAAGCAAACACTACATCTGACCTGAGGCCATGGAACAGGCTTCCAAAATTGAGTGATAGCACTGGGACTGTGGGATCACACTCACCTTGTCCCCAGCCCAGAGCCCTGAGTGCCACTCCAGGAATTCCTTGGACACCTCCAGAGATGGGGACTCCGAACTTCTCTGGGCAATGAAAACCCAGTTCCAGTGCTGGACAATTCTTTCCATGGAGAAATTCTTCCTATATGGCACTTACTGGACCCCCAATGTCCCCTCCTCAAGGCCACAACATCCCTCCTTGTGGCATGGCTGCTGTGTCCCTCAGAATGGGACCAGCAAATGAAACATCCCACTTGTGGTTCTCTCCATACTTTAGTGCAATTCCATGGGACAAGGAACTTGGGAATGACAAAGCAGGAGCAGGGTGACAGGGACACCTCTGGCTCAGCCAAAGGGGTTTGGAGGGGATGTAGGGCAAAAGTCTCCACAAAGTCACACCCGGAACAGCAATTCCTGTCCTGAGCACAGCTAAAAAAAGGGAAAAACTTAGGAATAAGCAACTCATTCCCTGTTTAAGGTCAGCTCAGTGATGGCTGAGGATGTGCTTGACCTGCTGGATACAGGGAAGATAAGGATCACTCAGCGAAAGATAAGGATCACCCACAGCCTGGGACACGGAGCTGGGTGACGAAGCAAACTGTCTGCATGCAATTCCAGGCTGGAAAAACTCCATCCAGCCATGGAACGTTTCCCACAGGAGGCAAACCCCTCCAGGCCGGGGTCACTCACTCCCAGTTACAACATCCTGGAGCAGCAGCAGGGGCTGTCAGTGTCCCTGGGGCACTGCCAGCATGGCACTTCCATGGAGCACAGCTCTCATTCCCTGTGGAATTCAGGGAGCAATGGCCTGGGGAGGCTCTGGATGAGCCTCACTGCAAAGGGCTGTTTGTAAGAAGCTGAAATGAGGCGGGTAAAGGAGGGGCCAGCACTGATCCCCCTCACCCCAGTGCTGTCCCGGGATGTCATTATCCCTCAAACCTCTCTCTAATCCCTCTCAACCTCTCCCTAATCCCTCTCAATTCAGGAGAATTGAGACCTGGACCTGGGAATGCAGACTCCCAGGAATCAGGAATGCTGGCAAATCCTTGGCACTGAGCGCGGCTGGAAAACCCCAGGAGCCTGTGGAATGTGGGGTTCTCCGCTCTCCCACCGCCCCAGATCCTGCAGGAAGAGGCACTTGGATCCTGCCCACACACAGCACGTGCCCCGGGGTCAGGGAATCCCAGGATCCGGGAATGGTCGGTAAAGAGGGAGCAGCCCGGCCTGGAATCACTGCCGATCCTGGGAGATTCCCACCACCTCCACACAAAGCTGGGGCTGGGAGCGGGCTCGGCACAGCCCTGACCCCGTTCCAAGGGAGAGCTGTGTTTATCTTTGGAAACATTAAAGCAGAAGAGGAAGTAATTAAATTAAAAAACCCCGCCTGCTTCCGAGAGCGCCGGGCGCAGGGAAGCGCGGCCGGCCCCGAGCGTTCCTGGCAGCGGCACACGGACACACGGACACACGGACACGGCCCTGCAGCTGCCGCTGCAACGCGGGGCCATGGCTGCAGCAGGAAGGGCTGCCATAAATCCCTGGGGGACAGACACGGCCCCACAACCCCTCAAACTGCCTCAAATCACCTCAGACCACCTCGGATCACCTCAAACCCCCTCAAATCACCTCAGACCCCCTCAAATCCCCTCAGACCCCCTCAAATCCCCTCAGACCGCCTCAAATCCCCTCAGACCGCCTCAAATCCCCTCAGACCGCCTCAAATCACCTCAGACCGCCTCAGACCCCCTCAAATCGCCTCAAACCCCCTCAAATGGCCTCAGACCCCCTCAGACCCCCTCAAATCACCTCAGACTGCCTCAGACCACCTCAAATCATCTCAGACCACCTCAAATCCCCTCAGACCGCCTCAAATCATCTCAGACCCCCTCAAATCACCTCAGACCCCCTCAAATCACCTCAGACCACCTCAAATCACCTCAGACCCCCTCAAATCACCTCGGACCCCCTCAAATCACCTCGGACCCCCTCAGACCACCTCAAATCATCTCAGACCACCTCAAATCACCTCAGACCCCCTCAGACCGCCTCAGACCACCTCAGACCACCTCAAATCACCTCAGACCCCCTCAAATCACCTCAGACCACCTCAAACCCTCTCAAATCACCTCAGACCCCCTCAGACCACCTCAGACCCCCTCAGACCACCTCAAATCACCTCAGACCCCCTCAAATCCCCTCAGACCGCCTCAAATCCCCTCAGACCGCCTCAAATCCCCTCAGACCCCCTCAAATCACCTCAGACCCCCACAAATCACCTCAGACCCCCTCAAACCCTCTCAAATCACCTCAGACCCCCTCAGACCACCTCAGACCCCCTCAAATCACCTCAGACCACCTCAAATCCCCTCAGACCACCTCAAATCCCCTCAGACCACCTCAAATCACCTCAGATCCCCTCAAATCCCCTCAGACCACCTCAAATCACCTCGGACCCCCTCAGACCACCTCAAACCCCCTCAAATCACCTCAGGCCCCTCAAATCCCCTCAGACCCCCTCAAATCCCCTCAGAATCTCTCAAATGCCCTCAGACCTCCTCAGACTACCTCAAATCACCTCAAATCCTCAGACCACCTCAGATCACCTCAGATCACCTCAAACCCCCTCAGACCACCTCAGACCCCCTCAGACCAAATCAAATCACCTCAAATCCCCTCAGACCCCCTCAAACCACCTCAAACTCTCTCAAATCCCCTCAGACCGCCTCAGACTACCTCACATCCCCTCAGACCACCTCAAATCCCCTCAGACCCCCTCAGACCCCCTCAGACCACCTCAGACCGCCTCAAATCACCTCAGACCGCCTCAAATCACCTCAGACCGCCTCAAATGATCTCAGACCCCCTCAAATCACCTCAGACCGCCTCAAATCACCTCAGACCGCCTCAAATCACCTCAGACCCCCTCAGACCACCTCAAACCCCCTCAAATCCCCTCAGACCCCCTCAAATTCTCTCAGACCGCCTCAAATCACCTCAGACTCTCTCAAATGCCCTCAGACCACCTCAGACTACCTCAAATCCCCTCAGACCACCTCAAATCACCTCAGACCGCCTCAGACCCCCTCAAATCGCCTCAAACCCCCTCAAATGGCCTCAGACCCCCTCAGACCCCCTCAAATCACCTCAGACTGCCTCAAACCCCCTCAAATCCCCTCAGACCCCCTCAAATTCTCTCAGACCGCCTCAAATCACCTCAGACTCTCTCAAATGCCCTCAGACCACCTCAGACTACCTCAAACCCCCTCAGACCGCCTCAAATCACCTCAGACCGCCTCAGACCCCCTCAAATCGCCTCAAACCCCCTCAAATGGCCTCAGACCCCCTCAGACCCCCTCAAATCACCTCAGACTGCCTCAGACCACCTCAAATCATCTCAGACCACCTCAAATCCCCTCAGACCGCCTCAAATCATCTCAGACCCCCTCAAATCACCTCAGACCCCCTCAAATCACCTCAGACCCCCTCAAATCACCTCAAATCACCTCAGACCCCCTCAGACCGCCTCAGACCACCTCAAATCACCTCAGACCCCCTCAAATCACCTCAGACTACCTCAAATCACCTCAGACCACCTCAAACCCTCTCAAATCACCTCAGACCCCCTCAGACCACCTCAGACCCCCTCAGACCACCTCAGACCGCCTCAAATCACCTCAGACCGCCTCAAATCCCCTCAGACCGCCTCAAATCCCCTCAGACCGCCTCAAATCATCTCAGACCCCCTCAAATCACCTCAGACCCCCACAAATCACCTCAGACCCCCACAAATCACCTCAGACCCCCTCAAACCACCTCAGACCCCCTCAAATCACCTCAGACCACCTCAAATCCCCTCAGACCACCTCAAATCCCCTCAGACCACCTCAAATCACCTCAGATCCCCTCAAATCCCCTCAGACCACCTCAAATCACCTCGGACCCCCTCAGACCACCTCAAACCCCCTCAAATCACCTCAGGCCCCCTCAAATCCCCTCAGACCCCCTCAAATCCCCTCAGAATCTCTCAAATGCCCTCAGACCTCCTCAGACTACCTCAAATCACCTCAAATCCTCAGACCACCTCAGATCACCTCAGATCACCTCAAACCCCCTCAGACCACCTCAGACCCCCTCAGACCAAATCAAATCACCTCAAATCCCCTCAGACCCCCTCAAACCACCTCAAACTCTCTCAAATCCCCTCAGACCGCCTCAGACTACCTCACATCCCCTCAGACCACCTCAAATCCCCTCAGACCCCCTCAGACCCCCTCAGACCACCTCAGACCGCCTCAAATCACCTCAGACCGCCTCAAATGATCTCAGACCCCCTCAAATCACCTCAGACCGCCTCAAATCACCTCAGACCGCCTCAAATCACCTCAGACCCCCTCAGACCACCTCAAACCCCCTCAAATCCCCTCAGACCCCCTCAAATTCTCTCAGACCGCCTCAAATCACCTCAGACTCTCTCAAATGCCCTCAGACCACCTCAGACTACCTCAAATCCCCTCAGACCACCTCAAATCACCTCAGACCACCTCAGACCAAATCAAATCACCTCAAATCCCCTCAGACCCCCTCAAACCACCTCAAATCACCTCAGACTCTCTCAAATCCCCTCAGACCGCTTCAGACTACCTCAAATCCCCTCAGACCACCTCAAATCCCCTCAGACCACCTCAGACCCCCTCAGACCACCTCAAATCCCCTCAGACCACCTCAGACCCCCTCAGACCACCTCAAATCACTTCAAATCACCTCAGACCACCTCAAATCACCTCAGACCACCTCAAATCCCCTCAAACCCCCTCAGACCACCTCAAACCCCCTCAAATCACCTCAGACCCCCTCAAACCACTACTCACACAGGGCAGGAGCTGGAGGCCCCCTTGGAGGAGCCTTCCAGGAAAACTAGAAGCTGTGAGGGCCCAGGAGCTGCTTTAAGGGATCCCAGGTGACCTCTGAAGGTCCCTTTGGATCTCAGATCTGCTGGGATTCTATCAGGAGCAGCCAGGTGACAGTGACACCCAGCTGGGGGATGAATGGAGGGGCTGCAGGAGAGCTGGAGAGGGAATGAGGACAAGGCCTGGAGGAACAGGACACAGGGAATGGCTTCCTCCTGGGAAAGAGAAGATTTAGGTGGGATTTTGGGCAGGAATTCCTGGCTGGGAGGGTGGGGAGGGGCTGGGCTGGAATTGCCAGAGCAGCTGTGGCAATTACTAACACAGGCTCTTAAGACACTTAAAAAACCTATATTTATTTAAAACTAAACTTGCATTTCTACCTTATGTCTGGGTGGATTTATGTGTCTCAATTTCTCAGAGGGTTTTAGTCAGGTTTAGCCCCTGGATCCCTGGCAGTGTCCAAGGTCAGGCTGGACACTGGGGCTGGGCTGGGGACAGTGGGAGGTGTCCCTGCCATGGCAGGGGTGGCACTGGGGGGACTTTGGGATCCCTTCCCACCCAAACCATTCCAGGATTCCCTGATTCCATGACCTGGAGCTGGGTGGGCTCTGTGGCTCAGTTCCCTGGGGAGGAGGATCCCACTGTCCATTGGGAGCGCCGTGGTCCCGTGGCCAGAGCTGCTAAAAGCGTTTTGGGGATGAACCTCTGCTATTTTTACCTGATGCCAAATTCCAGCTGCTTCCCTGGGGAGCCATTCCCAGCTCCACTGGCACCCCGGGTGATAATTATGGGGCTGCCAACATTTACCCACGGCCTAAAAACAGCCCCAGCTGCTCCCATGGCTCCTCCTGCCCTGAGGGAAAAATATGTGGGAATTACGAAATGGTTTGGGATAGACCTCAGAGGGACCTCAGAGCTCCTCCAGTGCCACCCCTGCCATGGCATGGACACCTCCCACTGTCCCCAGCCCAGCCCCAGTGTCCAGCCTGGCCTTGGACACTGCCAGGGATCCAGGGGCAGCCACAGCTGCTCTGGCAATTCCAGCCCAGTCAGGAATTCCCAATTCCCAAGATCCCATCCAGCTCTGTCCTGTGGCACTGGGAAGCCATTCCCTGTGTCCTGTCCCTCTGTCCCTTGTCCCCAGTCCCTCTGCAGCTCTCCTGGAGCCCCTTTAGGCCCCAGCTGGGGCTCTGAGGTTTCCCTGAAGTTTCTCCTCTCCAGGTGAACATTCCCAGCTCTCCCAGCCTGGCTCCAGAGCAGAGCTGTTCCCAACTGGCAAAGGGACACAGAGGGACAGGATCCAGGCACAGGCACAGAGCAGCTCCAAGCTCCAGGACAAAAGGCCTCAGTGCCAGCCCTGGTCCCGTCCGTGCCGGGCAATTCCCTCAGAGCAGCCAAGGACAGAGGGAAACCCCAAACCCAGATGCCAGCCAGGGCTGCTCCTCACAGAGCACACGTGGGTGTGCCCACGTCCTGCCAGGGCACAGGGAAGGATCCAAGCCCTGCTTCAGTTTGTCTCGACCCTGCAGGGATCATTTCCACCCAGACCCTGCCAGCATCAACATCTCCCACAAGGGAAGAAGGAGCTTTTGTTCCCTGTGTCCCACACAGGCGGCTGCGGCAGTGTGGCACATGCAGGGGGAAGCCCTGCAGGGAGAGACAATGACAGGAACCACGGGATAGGAATGGAGAAGTGGGAATTGGGTCAGGTTCCACAGGGGTGTCAGCAGTGCCAGAGCCACCAGAACTGATATGGCAGGAGATGTCTCATCAATATGGGAAGTTTGAGAATCCCCTGAGACCACTGACCATGTCCCCATGTCATATCCATGAATTTTAAATCACTCCAGGGATGGGGACTCCAGCACTGCCCAGGGCAGCTGTGCCAGTGCCTGACCACCCTTTCAGAGAGAGAATTCCCCAAAATCCACCCTGAGTCTCCCCTGGCCCAGCCTGAGGCCGTTCCCTCTGCTCCTGTCCCTGTTCCCTGGCAGCACAGCCCGACCCCCCTGGCTGTCCCCTCCTGTACAGAGCCACAAGGTCCCCCCTGAGCCTCCTCTTCTCCAGGCTGAGCCCCTTTCCAGCTCCCTCAGCCCCTCCTGGGGCTTTCCCAGCTCCCTCAGCCCCTCCTCACAGGGTCTGTGCTGCAGGAAGGAATCCCCTCCATGAGGGAGGGCCCTCACCAGGGATCTGACTCTGCTGCGACAGTGAGAACAACGAGGGTGCAGGAGGAGGAAGACGCTGAAGCCAAGGGGAACTGAAACCCCACCGACCACAGACTGCTCTGGGATGGGGAAATGACTCTGCCCAGGAGCCCTCAGCTTCCTCATCGGCATTTCCCAAAAAGCAGGGAATTTTCTGAAGCAGGTACAGCTCCTGTGGAGCCCCCGGAGCTGTCCCTCAGCCTGACCCTGCAGCCTGGAGAGGAGCCCTGCTCTGCCCAGGCAGGGAATACCAATCCCTGCTCCCCCCAAACCCCACAGCACGTGAGCCCAGAGGGTCCAGCCATGGTCCCAGTCCTGCCCCAGTGACCTGGAGCAGCTCCTCACCTCTAATCCTTGGGAACGAGCAGGGAGATGGGAATGGAAGCACCAGGGAGTGCTGCCAGCTCCGAGCCCAGCTGGGGGATTACCGGGATTATCACATTCCCAGCTCCTGCTACTGCTCCCAACGGACCTCACCGACCCCAAACCCACCTCATCCCTCCACAGGGATTATCTGGGAAGTCTGGGACAGGCTGGGGTGAGTCCCAAGGTCATTGCAGGAAAGGTTCTTCCCCAGAGGGTGCTCCCCAGGAATGGGCACGGCCCCGAGGCTGCCAGAGCTCCACTCCCACGGTGGGATTGTTGGGGTGTCTGGAGCTGGATCCATGATCCCTGTGGTCCCTTCCAGCTCAGGATGTCCCAGCATTCAAGGTGCCACCTGCAGATCTGTCCCTGGAGCTGCTCCCAGCCCGACCCCACTGCTGGGTCTGGCTGTGCCAGAACCGGGACCAGCAACCCCGGGCTGGGTCCTGGAGATCAGCAGGACACAGAGCCCTCCCCAGATTATCCCAGAAGATTAAACCAAAGAGGGGAGTTTTAGATGGGATATTGGGAAGAAATTGATATAAAACATAACCCAAAATTCCCCCTTTTAGTGGAACTTTCTGGAGAATACAGTTTGCCAAGTAGAGAGGGACTGGGGACAAGGACTGAAGGGACAGGACACAGGGAATGGCTTCAGATTGGAAATGGGGAGATTTGGGTGGGATCTTGGGCAGGAATTCCTGGCTGGGCTGGAATTGCCAGAGAATCCCTGGATCCCTGGCAGTGCCCAAGGCCAGGCTGGACACTGGGGCTGGGCTGGGGACAGTGGGAGGTGTCTCTGCCCATGGAACTGGAGGGGCTCTGAGGTCCCTTCCCACCCAACCCATTCCAGGATTCCATGATCCCGAGGCACAGCCACACCTGGGCCAGGGACAGAGGCTCTGTTTGATGGGAAGGGCTCCATGGGATCCTTCCCAGAAGGAAACACAGCTCTGCTCCTCCACCCAAAGCCAACAGAGCCGGGCAGGGGCTGGGCCCTCACACCCCTGGGAGCCGCCCTGGAAGGGGACACTGGGGAGCAGAGCACAAGGCTGGAAGGGGTTCCATGTGACCTGAGGAGCTCCTCCATCTCCACCAGCCTAAAATCCCCCATGTCCCAAAAGAACCAAAATCCTTGGATCACTTTGACTTTGAGGAAGACAGGAAAGCCTCACTGGAGTCAGGAAGATGAATTCCCCATTCTGTGGAGCAGAGGAGAATCCAAGTGGAGCAGGAGAGCTCCTCACGGATGTGCCTGGCACATTCCACACATGGAGCTTCCAGCCTTGGAATGACAGCAAACATTCATCTCTGCTGCTGCTCTGCCAGAAAAACTGAGAATCAGGGAATCCTGGAATGGCTGGGTGGGAAAGGACCCCAAAGCCCCTCCAGTGCCACCCCTGCCATGGCAGGGACACCTCCCACTGTCCCAGGTGCTCAGCCATGGACACCCCTGTGCCCCAAACAGCTTCACTTCCCCCACAGCAAAACCCTGATTTCCCAGCAAAGGAAAAAAAAACCACTTGGAATTTGACCCAAATAAATCCCATCTCTGGCGTAGGTTTAGGTTTTTCCAAACCCTCAACAAGTGACTGACCCCCCGTTCAAGCAAAGGCAGGAAAAACATGTTGGGATTTACCAAGCTGGACAAAAAAACAACCCTTAAAGAGTTCAACAAGAAAATAAACAACCCCAAACCACCGAGACGAAACACGAGCGGTAAAACCAAGTCAGACATGGGGCAAAGGTCAGGGAAAAATGAGCAACAAACTATTGAAAAATACCAAAAAAAAAGGAATTAATGATAAATTCGGCAGAAACACCAAAAATTCCAACATTTTCTCCAACGTCAGCTTCCTGTCCCACTTGGATTTGCAGGAATATTGAGTGATGTCTTTGCTGACCCCATTCCCCTGGGGATTTCAGCAGCACAGCTGGTTCCAGACACATCAGGCCCAGGAAAAAACACCCAAAACCCCCCAAACCAGCAGCTAACGGCCAGAAAATCGGGCAAACACACCGTAGGCATTCCAAACTTGGACATGGATTAAGGATTAAGGCTGTTTTGGATGCACAGAGCTCGGGGGAGGAAGGACAGGACCCCATCCCAGAGCAGAAGCGACATTCCCAGCGCCAGGCAGGCCCTCGGGATAATCCCTGCGTGGGCACACAGGGCTGGGATAAATCCAGGTCTGGGATAAATCCAGGGCTGGGATAAATCCCACAGACACAGCCCAGGCATGTTTGGGGCTGCTGGAAACATGGGGCCATCCCAGTGTGAGAGCATAGGGAATGGGAACACACCACTGACCCCAAAAGGAAAACAGCGGTGCCAGGAGGATTCCAGGGTGATGGAATTTTGGGGTGACCCCATGTCCAGGAGTTCTGGGTGCACACCAGAGGGAGTGAGAACACGGATATTCCTGACAGGAATACCTGCTTCAGCTGGAAAGTGGGAAAAATGCCCCAAATCGGACTCAAATCTGTCCAGAGTGAGACAAGGAGCACTGGAACTGCACTGGATGAGCCCAGCACCTCCCCAGTCCCTCCTTCCCACCCATCCCAAACTGCAGCAAGAGCTGGGATGAGCCCACCACGTCCCTGTCCCTCGCTCCAGACCCGGGGAGAAGAGTCCACACTTTCCATCAGACATTTCTGGGAAAAGCTCCAAGAGCTGAGCAGCTTCTGACTCTCCCTGCTCCTCCAGAGCTCCTTCCTCATCCTCCTGGTGCCCAAAGGCAGGGCCAGGAGATTGGATTTTGCTTTTGGGGTGCTGCACGGTGACATTCCCACCTTGTCCCCCTGTTTCTGTCACTCCTTTCCCAGAGATTGGAAAATTCCATGAACCCCAAAGCCCTCATGGGCTGGGACGAGGCAGCAGAGCCAAGGAAAATAATGTGCAATAATCCCACTGAAATGATTTCAGGGATTATTATGGCTGCAAGAGGGAAGCCATTCCCTGTGTCCTGTCCCTTTGTCCCCTGTCCCCAGTCCCTCTGCAGCTCTCCTGGAGCCCCTTCAGGCCCTGGAATGTTCTGGAAGCTCTCCCTGGATCCTTCCCTTCTCCAAGAGAACATTCCCAGCTCTCCCAGCCTGGCTGGTGACACTGCCACTGTCCCTCAGATGAGCTTTGAATGGCTCAGGAGGATTTATCCCAGGTTATCCCAGGAATTCCTGTGTGCCAAAGCCTCGGCTCTGCTCCCAGCACAGGCACCTGGTGCTGCAGGAATGTTCCCTAAACAGAATTTACCACCTTCAAGGGCCTGGATCACTGAGTCTGAGGGAACAGAGAGGCAGAAAACCCCCCTGGACACTGCCAGGGAGCTCTGGAAGGGTCTGGAGCCCCAGGAGGGGCTGAGGGAGCTGGGAAGGGGCTGAGCCTGGAGAAAAGGAGGCTCAGGGGGGACCTTGTGGCTCTGCACAAGTCCCTGCCAGGAGGGGACAGCCAGGGGGGGATTTGGGATCTAATCCCAGGGAACAGGGACAGGAGGAGAGGGAACGGCCTCAGGCTGGGCCAGGGGTGGTTTAGATTGGATTTTAGGGAAAATTCCTCCATGGAAAGGGTTGTCAGGCATTGGAATGAGCTGCCCAGGGCAGTGCTGGAGTCTCCATCCCTGGACGGATTTTAAATCCATGTGGATGTGGCACTTGGGGACAGAGTCAGTGGGGGCCTTGGCAGCGCTGGGGAATGGTTGGACTGGATGAACTCTGAGGGATTTTCCACCCCAAACAATTCCATGATTCAATTAAAAACACCCAACAGAGCACAGAAACGCAAAAGCTGCACGTGGGGGTCAGGTGGAGCAGCTGCACTCAGGTGAGCTCCTCACAGGTACAAACACATCCAGGTGAGCTCCCCCCGTGCCTGAACAATGTCATACCCCGAGGTGCCTGCCCCCATCACCTGGATTTGTTTGGGGTTCCAGCATCTGGGAGGGTGGGGAGGGCTGGGCTGGAATTGCCAGAGCAGCTGTGGCTGCCCCTGCATCCCTGGCAGTGCCCAAGGACATTTGGGCTGGGCTGGGGACAGTGGGAGGTGTCCCTGCCATGGCAGGGGTGGCACTGGGGGGACTCTGAGGTCCCTTCCCCACCCAACCCATTCCATGAATCCATTCTGTGACCACAGCAAGGTCCTGTCCCCTCCTGGGGGTCCCCGCCTGGGGCTGAGCCCATCCCATCCCCATCTCAGCCATGAAACCCCAGTAAATCCCAGGATTTACTTGGAGCCTGGCAGTCTCCATCTGGCAGAAGAGCTGCAAATCCCACAGCAGCCTTGCCCAGGATGGGACAGGTCCCCCAGGCTGGCACAGCACCCAGGACATCCCAGCAAGCCCCCAGGTGCTGCCACAGGTCCCTCCTCACCCCCAGCTCTGGGGCAGGACACGTTCCCTTTCCTCCCTTCCCACCCTGGGAATTCTGTCCTGTCCCCTATCCACCCATTTGGGGTTCCCCACCATGCCAAGTGTGCCCTGCAGCATTCCCAGGAATCCCAGGAATTTGGGGTTAAATCCTTAACAAGGATACGTCCAGTTCCATGTGCTGACAACACCTGGAGAAACTGGAACTGGTTTGGGGTAGGTGGGGCTGTTTGGTTTGGGGATTTTTGTTGGTTTTTATAACTCCACAAGGATATGGATCCTCCTGGAGCTGCATCCAGTGCTCCCACTGGGACACAGACTGGAATTTCACCTCTCAAACTGGAACTGAGACATCAGCCCCACATCCCTGCAGGCTCAATCCCATCTCCAGCCCCACATGCCTGCAGCCTCATCTCATCTCCAGCCCCATCCCATATCCCTGCACTCCTATCCCATATCCAGCCCCACATCCCTGCAGTCCCACACCATCTCCCATCCCATCTCCAGCCCCATATCCCTGCAGCCCCACAACCCTGCAGGTCCCATCCCATCTCCAGCAGCCCCATCCCATCTCCCAGCTCATCTCCAGCCCCACAACCCTGTAGCCTCATCCTCTCTCCTATCCCATCTCCAGCCCCACATTCCTGCAGCCCCATCCCATTTCCACCTCCTTTCCCCCACCACCACACCCTCTCCAGACTCTCCCTGCTCGGCCGTTTCCTTCTCCCACCCTGCAGCCTCACCAACACCGTGCACGAGGTGTGGAGGAGAATTTCCCCTTTTATGGTGAAAGGCAGCAAATCCCAGCCGGGGGGGAGCTGCCCCCAGCCCCGCTCCTCCTCCCCCGGGATGGGTTCCACAGCTCCCAGCTGCTCCCTCCGCTTCCCCCCGCGCTTCCTACGGGCTCTGGAGCCGGGAACAGATTTCTCCCAGCATGACTCAGAGGATCCCAGCCCTGTGCCTGTCTCATGACTTCAGCCCGGCAGGCTCCAGGCTGGATTTCTGGGTTTCTGGTGCTGCCGATTCATCCCCGCGTGCCGGCCCGGCGGGGATGACGGATCACATTCCTCCTGCCTGGCCTGCTGCCACCTGCATCCCTCACGGCCGGCAGACACGGCTCACACACGCTCAGGGATGCTCGGGAAGGGCCTTGGGGGGGAAAGGAGACGCTTTTTCTTGGGGAAAAACTGCCCTGAAAAAGCCAAGATTGCAATTAGGGAATCCTGGGATAGTTTGGGTGGGAAGGGACCTCAGAGCCCCTCCAGTGCCACCCCTGCCATGGCAGGGACACCTCCCACTGTCCCCAGCCCAGCCCCAGTGTCCAGCCTGGCCCTGGGGATGAAGGAAGAAGCTCCAGCAGCTCTTGGAGCTGCTCCTTGAAATCCCAAACACTGCAAACCTCGAGTTCTGCACCAGCATTAATCAAAACTACAAAATCCCAACACCCTCGATGGAATTCCCAAGAAATCCAGCACTTGTGAGAGGTCCTCGAATAAAACCAGAGTTGCCAAGAAAAGCTCGGGTCAGAGGGAGAATCCAGAAGAAAATCCAGATTTCCATGATGGTGAAGTGACTCCACTGCTGGGATTTGGGAGGAAAAAGGGAAAACAGGGATGTCACGGAGAGGGGGAAGAATGTGGCTGCAGACTGTGTGTGACAGGAGCAAAGCAGCCTCCAAACACAGCCCAAGCCCAAACAGGGAGGAAAGAAAACGTGAAGTGAAAACACAGCCCTGAGTCAGGAGGGCTGAGAGGAACTCGGAGAGGGAGGAAGGAGAGGTTTAATGGACAGGGAAATCCCCCAGGAGAGCCACAGATGGCTCTGGGACACCCAGGGCTGTCTGCAGTGCCACTGTCCCCCCTGCTCTGCTGGCACGTCACCGGGACAGTGCTGTGCTCCCCTGGACAGGGACATGGGACACGGGAACAGCTTCCACTGCTGGATGGAATTAGATGGGATTTTGGGAAGGAATTCTTGGCTGTGAGGGTGCTGAGGCACTGCCACACTGTGCCAGGGCTGGAACACCCTTTCCATGAGGAAATTCCTGCTGCTGTCCAACCTGAGCCTCCCCCGGCCCAGCCTGAGGCTGTTCCCTCTCCTCCTGTCCCAGTTCCCTGGAGCAGAACAGATCCCACCCGGATCCGCCCTCCTGTCAGGGAGCTGTAGGAAACCACCTTCCTGGGCATTCCAAACATCCCTGAGGGAATCCCCACCCCTGGGAACACCTGACACATCCCCAGGGGGAGCTGAGAGCCTGCTCCTGCTCACAATTCCTGCAGGAACCCGCGGGCTCTCCCTGCTCCTGCTCACAATTCCTGCAGGAACCCACCGGGCTCTACAATTCCTGCAGGAACCCGCCAGGCTCTCCCTGCTCACAATTCCTGCAGGAATCCATCGGGCTCTCCCTGCTCCTGCAGATAATTCCTGCAGGAATCCGCTGGGCTCTCCCTGCTCCTGCAGACAATTCCTGCAGGAATCCACCAGGCTCTCCCTGCTCACAATTCCTTCAGGAATCCACCAGGCTCTCCCTGCTCCTGCTCACAAATCCTGCAGGAACCCAACGGGCTCTCCCTGCTCACAATTCCTGCAGGAACCAATGGGCTCTCCCTGCTCCTGCAGGAACCCGCCGGGCTCTCCCTGCTCACAATTCCTCCAGGAATCCACCGGGCTCTCCCTGCTCACAATTCCTGCAGGAACCCACCGGGCTCTCCCTGCTCCTGCAGGAACCCGCCGGGCTCTCCCTGCTCACAATTCCTCCAGGAATCCACCGGGCTCTCCCTGCTCACAATTCCTGCAGGAACCCGCCGGGCTCTCCCTGCTCACAATTCCTCCAGGAATCCACCGGGCTCTCCCTGCTCACAATTCCTGCAGGAACCCGCCGGGCTCTCCCTGCTCACAATTCCTGCAGGAACCCACCGGGTTCTCCCTGCTCACAATTCCTGCAGGAATCCACTGGGCTCTCCCTGCTCACAATTCCTGCAGGAACCCACCGAGCTCTCCCTGCTCACAATTCCTGCAGGAACCCACCGGGCTCTCCCTGCTCCCGTGAGCAATCAGGGACTGTCTGACCTCCTTCCTGCCCGGGGCTGCTGAGCTCACCTTGATCCCATCCAGGAGCTTATCCCTGTCCTTTCCAATCACCTGCCTGTCCCAGCTGCCCAGGCTCATCCCGTGGGAAGCCACCAGAGCCACAGCCTGGCCCGTGGCACGTCCCTGTCACAGCCGGGCCAGGCTGAAGCCAGCGATTGTCCTCGGCTGGGCCCTGACAGAGCTGCAGTGTTTGAGGGACAGCAGGGCCGTGTCCTGTGTCCCCACAGCCCTGCAGAGGGACAGCGAGGCTGGGGCAGCGTTACCTGCCCTCATTCCCAGCTCCTTCCCTCCCCTTGGAGAGCTCAGTGCCAGCTTTCCCCGCTGAGGGATACGAAAGCTGGCAGGTGAAGGTGCAGATGAACACCCAGCTGGCACTTCCCAACGCCTGGCTGGGCATCCTGACGGGAATGTGCTGCAGGGCTGTGACTGCAGGTGTCTCAAAAAACACCAAACACCAGGGCAAGGTCCTAAAACCAGGACAGAGGCTTTTCCTACATGAAAGAGCAGCTTTGGAGCAGAGCTGACTCGGAATTTGGGTTGGAAAAGCATCGGGTCTGACCATTCCCCAGCACTGCCAAGGCCACCACTGACCCTGTCCCCAGGTGACTCCACCCCTGCCTTGTGCCAGGGCTCCTTCCCAGGAGGGAATTCCCCAAAATCCACCCTGAGCCTCCCCAAGGCTGTTCCCTCTCCTCTTGTCCCTGGGATGAGATCCCAAATCCCCCCTGGCTGTCCCCTCCTGGCAGGGACTTGTGCAGAGCCACAGAGTCCCCCCTGAGCCTCCTTTGCTGCAGGCTGAGCCCCTTCCCAGCTCCCTCAGGAATTCTCCAGCCCCTTCCCAGCTCCCTCAGCCCCTCCTGGTGCTTTCCCAGCTCCCTCAGCCCCTCCTGGGGCTCCAGCCCCTTCCCAGCTCCGTTCCCTGCCCTGGACAGGAGCACTGGGAGGGACAATTTGCAGGAGGCTGCTGTCACCATCCCCATGGATGCAGGACCAAGCCCCTCGGAGTATCCAGGCTGGGATCAGGAGCTGATCAGAGCAGCACAGCCCCAGCCCTGCCCTGCAGAGGCTGTGACAGTGACAAGACAGAAGTGGCTTTATCTGGGCCATCAGCAGAGCCCCAGGAAGGTGCAGCAGAGCTGAGGAGAAGCTGCTTTGCTGCACTTCCTGCAGCTCCCTGCACAAACACCTCAGCTGCACACAACACCACACCACACCAGGCTCTTCCTCCCCAAAAAGCCCCAAAAAGTCAGAGTCAGAGAGCTCAGACACACAAAACCAACCTGCTTTAAAACACAAAAACCTGAAAACACAAAAATCTGCTTTAAAACACAAAAACATCCTTTAAAACACAAAAAACATGCTTTAAGACACAAAAATCTGCTTTAAGACACAAGAAACATGCTTTAAGACACAAAAATGTCCTTTAAAACACAAAAACCTGCTTGAAGACACAAAAACCTGCTTTAAGACACAAAAATGTCCCTTAAAACACAAAAACCTGCTTTAAAACACAAACCAACGTGCTTTAAAATGCAAAAACCTGCTTTAAAACACAAACCAATGTGCTTTAAGACACAAAAACCTGCTTTAAGACACAAAAACCTGCTTTAAAACACAAAAACAACGTGCAAGACTCTGAGGAGGCCGAGGGAGCTGCCAAACGTGCGGCTGCTCCCTGCCAGGGGACACGTGGCACTGGGAGCCACTCCATAAACAAAAACCTCTGGAATTGGTGCAGGAGGAAGGCAGAGGGAGGGCCCCCACTGCTGCTCTGACCCCCAGCCACTGCCTGCCCCTAAACTGGTCCCCAGACCCTCCAAGAGGGTCCCACCAGTCCCTAAATCCTTCCACAGGGTCCCGTCAGTCACCAAATCCTTCCAGAGGGTCCCACAAGTCACCAAATCCCCTCAGAGGGTCTCACCAGTCTCCAAACCCTCCAAGAGGGTCCCATCAGCCCCCAAATCCTTCCACAGGGTCCCAACTGTCACCAAATCCCTTCTCAGGGCCCCACCAGACACCAAACCCTCCAAAAGGGTCCCATCAGTTTCCAAACCCTCCAAGAGGGTCCCACCAGACCCTAAATCCTTCCACAGGGTACCAACTGTCACCAAATCATTCCAGAGGGTCCTACCAGTCTCCAAACCACCTCAGAGGGTCCCAGCAGTCACCAAACCCTCCAAGAGGGTCCCATCAGTCCCCAAACCCCTTCACAGGGTCCCAACTGTCACCAAATCACCCCAGAGGGTCCCAGCAGTCACCAAATCCCTTCTTAGGATCCCACCAGTCTCCAAACCCCCTCAGAGGGTCTCACCAGTCTCCAAATCCCCTCAGAGGGTCCCAGCAGTCACCAAACCCCCTCAGAGGGTCCCATCAGCCCCCAAATCCTTCCACAGGGTTCCAATTGTCACCAAATCATTCCAGAGGATCCCAGCAGTCACCAAGGACTCTCTCAGAGGGTCCCAGCAGTCTCCAAACCCCCTCAGAGGGTCCCATCAGCCCCCAAACTCTTCCACAGAGTCCCAACGGTCACCAAATCACCCCAGAGGGTCCCACCAGTCACCAAATCACCCCAGAGGGTCCCACCAGTCTCCAAAGCCCTTCAGAGGGTCCCAGCAGTCACCAAGGACCCTCTCAGAGGGTCCCAGCAGCCCCCAAACCCTCCGGGCCTCCCCTGGCCCCAGCTGCCACCCCGGAAAGGACAAAGGCACTCCTGATGTGGGAAGGATCATTCCCAGCAGCAGGAATTCCCTGCCCTGAGGCTGGCAGGCTCTCCCAGCTCGCCTCTGCCACAAGAGCAGCATTTAGTGGTCAGGAGCCACAGAGGAACAGAGCAGCCCTGGAGGCATCAGAGGCTGGAGAAAAACTCCTGAGATCCATCCAATCCCACCGGATCATCCCCCAGGTGTCACAGGGAGCCAAACCAAAGGGGTTTTGGGGTTAACTCCTCCCCCTGAGCTCCGGGGCACCTTCCAAGTGGGGTTTGTTTGTGTTTTTAGCAGCCATGAAACCACAGCTGCTGCTCCAGCCTGGCGCCGGGAATGGGAAAAGGGAACTGGCTGCAAGGAGAGGCTGCAGAGTTGGGGAAAAGAACGAGAGAGAGCAGGGAAAAACGGTGCTAAATCCTCATTGACAGCAAATAAAGTATCATCAAAAATTGGGCAAGGAGCTGTTAGAGAGACCAGAGAGAAAAGTGTTAAATCCTCATTGATAGAAAACAAAATATCACCAAAAATTAGGCAAGGAGCTGGGGTTAGAGAGACCAGAGAGAAAAGTGTTAAATCCTCACTGGGAGCAAATAAAGTATCACCAGAAATTGGGCAAGGAGCTGTTAGAGAGACCAGAGAGAAAAGTGTTAAATCCTCATTGACAGCAAATAAAGTATCATCAAAAATGGGGGAAAGAGCTGGGGTGAGAGAGACCAAAGAAAAAAGTGTTAAATCCTCACTGGCAGCAAACAAAGTATCACCAAAAATTGGGCAATTTGCTGTTAGACCAGAGAGAAAAGTGTTAAATCCTCACTGGCACCAAAGTATCACCAAAAATTGGGCAAGGAGATGGGATTAGAGAGACCAGATAGACCAGAGAGAAAAGTGCTAAATCCTCACTGGCAGCAAACAAAGTATCACCAAAAATTAGGCAACGAGCTGGGGTGAGAGAGATCAGAGGGAAAAGTGTTAAATCCTCACTGGCAGCAAACAAAATATCACCAAAATTGGGCAAGGAGCTGTTAGAGAGAAAAGTGTTAAATCCTCACTGGCAGCAAAGAAAGTATCACCAAAAATTGGGTAAGGAGCTGTTAGAGAGACCAGAGAGAAAAGTGTTAAATCCTCACTGGCACCAAAGTATCACCAAAAATTGGGCAAGGAGATGGGATTAGAGAGACCAGATAGACCAGAGAGAAAAGTGCTAAATCCTCACTGACAGCAAAGTATCACCAAAAATTGGGCAATTTGCTGTTAGACCAGAGAGAAAAGTGCTAAATCCTCACTGGCAGCAAAGTATCACCAAAAATTGGGCAAGGAGCTGTTAGAGCAGAGAGAAAAGTGTTAAATCCTCACTGGCAGCAAACAAAGTATCACCAAAAATTGGGCAAAGAGATGGGATTAGAGAGACCAGGGATAGGAGGAGAGGGAACAGCCTCAGGCTGGGTCAGGGGTGGTTTAGATTGGATTTTAGGGAAAATTCCTCCATGGAAAAGGTTGTCAGGTGTTGGAATGAGCTGCCCAGGGCAGTGCTGGAGTCTCCATCCCTGGAGTGATTTTAAATCCATGTGGATGTGGCACTTGAGGACAGGGCAGTGGTGGCTCCTCCCAGGCAGTTCAAACGGAAGGAGAGGAGAATTCCCGGAGCAGCTGGGATCACAGGAGCTGCATTTCCCAGGCCGCTGGGTGCAGCTGGGAGCTGTGGGGGCCAGCGGGAGGGGGGACCCCTTCCAGAGGCTGCACAAGGAATCAGGGAATTCCAGACTGGTCTGGGTGGGAAGGGACCTCAAACATCACCCAGTGTCATGGCAGGGACACCTCCCACTGTCCCAGGCTGCTCCCAGCCCCATCCAAGAGCAATTCCAGGGATCCAGGGGCAGCCACAGCTGCTCTGGCAATTCCAGCCCAGTCAGGAATTCCTGCCCAAGATCCCATCCAGCCCTGCCCTGTGGCACTGGGAAGCCATTCCCTGTGTCCTGTCCCTCTGTCCCTTGTCCCCAGTCCCTCTGCAGCTCTCCTGGAGCCCCTTCAGGCCCTGGAATGTTCTGGAAGCTCTCCCTGGAGCCTTCCCTTCTCCAGGTGAGCACTCCCAGCCCCCCCAGCCTGGCTCCCTGGGATCTGAGGGGCTCCAGCCCTGCAGCAGCTCCATGGATTTGCCCCCTCTCCCATCCCCACGTGGCTGGGAGCAGCTCTGCACGTGGCAGGGCCATTCCCAGCCTTTTTCCCTGTGCAAATATTGACCCAGCAAACACCTCCACCACTGCTGCCAACCCCGGGGGCTTTTCCACGGCCGGGATTTTGCTGGATGCTCCCAGAACCCCGCTGAGTCAAACCCTGAGTCACTCAGCCACAGCCACGACAGAGTGACAGGGATAGGTGCCACCAGGAGAGCCAGAACCCGACCCAAAACACCCCAAAACCCACCCCAAACACCTCATGGAAAGAGGCAGCTGCTCCTCAAACAACCCTCACAAAAAACACCCCAAAACCTGCCCCAAACACCTCATGGAAAGAGGCAGCTGCTCCTCACACAACCCTCATAAAAAACACCCCAAATCCTGCCCCAAACACCTCACGGAAAGAGGCAGCTGCTCCTCAAACAACCCTCACAAAAAAATACCCCAAAACCCACCCCAAACACCTCATGGAAAGAGGCAGCTGCTCCTCACTAAACCCTCACAAAAAACACCCCAAAACCTGTCCCAAACACCTCATGGAAAGAGGCAGCTCTGAGCACAGAGCAACTTCCTCCTGCTGTCCCCTTCCACTGTCCCCTCCTGCCACCCCCGGAGCCACCGAGCCCCAGGCTGGGTGTTTGAGGAGGGCACAAACGTGGGCTGATGCTGCTCTGTGAGCACGGAAACAGAAACCACCGTGACTTCCCGAGGTCTCAGAGCATCCTCCACACCCAGCCTGACACCCACGGGACACCAGCAGGGATCAGTCACGGAATGGTTTGGGTGGGAAGGGACCTCAGAGTCCCCCCAGTGCCACCCCTGCCATGGCAGGGACACCCCCACTGTCCCCAGCCCAGCCCCAGTGTCCAGCCTGGCCTTGGGCACTGCCAGGGATCCAGGGATTCTCTGGCAATTCCAGCCCAGCCAGGGATTCCTGCCCAAGATCCCTGGCAGTTTAAATCCCAAATCGATCCCAAGCTGGATCTTGGCTCCCATTATCCAGGCTGTGCCCACCCAGTGTTCCCTATCCCAAACTTCCAGACTCCTTCAGCCACACGGTTTGGGATTGAGCTGTGCTGGACTCTCAGGGCATGGGGGATGCACAGAGAAAAACCCTCAGATCCCAAGGTAAAACCAGGCACAATCCCAGCTCTGGGAAGTTGTCATTCCCAGGTAAAACCAGGCACAATCCCAGCTCTGGGAAGCTGTCATTCCCAGGTAAATCCAGGCACAATCCTGGCTCTGGGAAGTTGTTATTCCCAAGTAAAACCAGGCACAATCCCAGCTCTGGGAAGTTGTTATTCCAAAGTAAAACCAGGCACAATCCCAGCTCTGGGAAATTGTTATTCCAAAGTAAATCCAGGCACAACCCCAGCTCTGGGAAGCTGTCATTCCCAGGTAAAACCAGGCACAATCCTGGCTCTGGGAAGCTGTAATTCCAAAGTAAAACCAGGCACAATCCTGGCTCTGGGAAGTTGTGACTGATTCCCTTGGATCTCAAGGTAAAACCAGGCACAATCCCAGCTCTGGGAAATTGTTATTCCCAGGTAAAACCAGGCTCAATCCCAGCTCTGGGAAGCTGTGATTCCCTTGGATCCCAAGGTAAATCCAGGCTCAATCCCAGCTCTGGGAAGCTGTGATTCCCTTGGATCCCAAGGTAAATCCAGGCTCAATCCCAGCTCTGGGAAGCTGTGATTCCCTTGGATCCCAAGGTAAATCCAGGCTCAATCCCAGCTGTCATCTGTCTGCAGCGATGGGAAGAGCCAGGAGAACAAAACCCACCCATTTACAGGGAATAACGTGAGCAATCAGCACACAACAAAACAGACACTGCCATGGAAGGATCTCATTCCCACTGCCGGGAGCATCCAGCCCCACACTTTTCCCTGGAGCCCCAGGGAGCCTGGCACAGCGGAGGGACACGGGGACACCGTGCCAGGCAGGTGGCGTGTCCTACTCTGCATTCCTGGACACATCCCCTGCAGCTCCACAAACCAGGAAAAGCAGCTGGATGCCTGCCTGGATCCTGGACACTCCGTGCAGCCAGAGCAGCTCTGACAGAGTTCAGAGCCCTTTTCTGCCCCTGCCAGAGGAGCAGGAGGTGGCCCCAGGCCCTGCACTGCAGTCACAGGGATGGGGCTGTTCCAGGACACCCCAGGGACACCAAACCCCAGGGACACCAAACCCCGGGGACATCAAACCCCGGGGACACCAAACCCCGGGGACACCAAACCCCGGGGACACCAAACCCCGGGGACACCAAACCCCGGGGACCCCAACACGGATCTGCTTTCGGTTTTGTTCTCACAAACTGCTCTGAGGCACGGCAACATCTCATGGAGCAGGGCTGGGAGGGAAGGGAAGGATCCAGGGAGAGCTCAGAGCCCCAGCCAGGGCCTGAAGGGGCTCCAGGAGAGCTGCAGAGGGACTGGGGACAAGGGACAGAGGGACAGGACACAGGGAATGGCTTCAGATTGGAAAAAAGGGGAAATTTGGGTGGGATCTTGGGCAGGAATTCCTGGCTGGGCTGGAATTGCCAGAGCAGCTGTGGCTGCCCCTGGATCCCTGGAATTGCTCTTGGATGGGGCTGGGAGCAGCCTGGGACAGTGGGAGGTGTCCCTGCCATGGCAGGGGTGGCACTGGGGTGGCTCTGAGGTCCCACCCAAGCCAGCCTGGAGCCTCTGGAGATGCTGCAGAGCCACCTCAGCTCCCACCAGACCCTTCCCTTTCACATCCCCAGCTGTAAACCTGTCCCTGCCCCACCACAAATCCCACAGGCACGGAACTCCTGGGACTCAGCACCACCTGAGACAGGCCGAGGGGCCCATCCAGCCCTGGTGCAGCTCAGCCCAGCTTTGCTGATGGGTGAGGTTCACAGGGAAGGTGCCAGCCTGGCACGGCACGGCACAGCCCAGCCTGGCACAGCCCACGGCTCTGCCGGAGCAACCCAACCTGTACAGCAATTAGTCACCGGCAGATGAGCGGCGCTGCCCTTCCTCCAGCGTTATCTAAGCAGGGAGGGGGGTGGGAAAACAGAGCTGTGAGCCGGGAATGCTGCCAGGATGATCCCAAAAACCACGGAACCCGTGTGGGTCCAGCCCTGCATCCCTGGGGACAGGAGGGCACAGCCATGGGGATGGGATGGCACAGCCCTGGGGATGGGATGGCACAGCCCGGGGGACAGGAGGGCACAGCCCTGGGGACAGGTGGGCACAGCCCTGGGGGACAGGAGGGCACAGCCCTGGGGATGGGATGGCACAGCCATGGGGACAGGAGGGCACAGCCATGGGGACAGGAGGGCACAGCCCTGGGGGACAGGAGGGCACAGCCCTGGGGGACAGGAGGGCACAGCCCTGGGGGACAGGAGGGCACAGCCCTGGGCGACAGGATCCATCTCCCCACAATATCCTGGACCCATCCCCTCCCTGCAGAGGTGAGTGAAACCCCAAATAAAGTGAATATTTAAATCAGAGGAACGTGATTTGTTAAGTGTGAGCTCTTCCCTCCCTGCAGAGGTGAATGAAACACAAAATAAAGTGAATATTTACATCAGAGGAACATAAGCTCTTCCCTTCCCAGTGGCACAGAATCATGGAGTGATCTGGGTGGGAAAGGACCAGAAAATTCATCTCCATCCACCCCTGCCATGGCAGGGACACCTCCCACTGTCCCAGGCTGCTCCAATGTCCAGCCTGGCCTTGGGCACTGCCAGGGATCCAGGGATTCTCTGGTAATTCCAGCCCAGCCCCTCCTCACCCTCCCAGCCAGGAATTCCCTCTCAATATCCCACCTAAACCTGTTCCTCCTTCTGGCTGTCCCACTACAGCCAACCAGGTCACCTCACAGCATCATCCCTGTCCCCCAGACAACCCCAGGCACACGTGGGACGTTTCTGTTCCCTTGGAAACTCTGGCTCTGGGAGTCACAGCAAGGACAGCCAGGCTGGAGGGACCCCAGACCCAAAGAAAACCAGGCTGGAGGGACCCCAGACCCAAAGAAAACCAGGCTGGAGGGACCCCAGACCCAAAGAAAACCAGGCTGGAGGGACCCCAGACCCAAAGAAAACCAGGCTGGAGGGACCCCAGGCCCAAAGAAAACCAGGCTGGAGGGACCCCAGGCCCAAAGAAAACCAGGCTGGAGGGACCCCAGACCCAAAGAAAACCAGGCTGGAGGGACCCCAGGCCCAAAGAAAACCAGGCTGGAGGGACCCCAGGCCCAAAGAAAACCAGGCTGGAGGGACCCCAGGCCCGAGGAACCTCAGGTCCCCAGTCCCCACCAGTTCAAAGCACCAGTTTGAAGGTGCAGGTGCCACCTGCAGCATCCTCAGGGGGGAGATGAGGAAGAGGATGCAGGAGGAAGCCCCTGGGAGCAGGACAGCATCGCTCCAGCCCCTGCCTCACTCCTGAGGGGACGTGGAACCCGCTCCCAGATGGAATCCTGGAATCACCCCGGCATCTCCTGCAGCTCCTGCCCATCCCAGTGCCCCAGGACAACTGGGAGAAACAACAATTGCAATAACAGCAATAACAACAATAAAACACCAAACCAACACCGAAAGCCCTCAGGAAACACCAAACTCTGCTCCAGCTTGCTCTGCTCTCCAGCATTCCCAACACCCAACTCGTTCCTCCTGCCCTCCACCAGGACCCCTGGCAGCTCCAGGAACCCCAGTGGGATCCACCCTGGGGTTGTGGATGTGAACCGAGCAAACTCAGCGCTCATTTCAGGTCATTTCACCTCCTCTGTGATGCTGCCAAAGCTCAGTTTTCCCAAAAGGTCTCGGGGGGCAGCGAGCAGAAGGAAACAGCACGGGAATAACCCTAAATCCCAAACATGGAACACCCCACAGTCAAAACAACCAACAGCATCACCTGACGGGCAGCAGGGATGAGGGAGAGCACAGGGGAACGAGGGGTCAGACAGAGATGGGGGCAGGAGCGTCCCAGGGAGCAGGGAGGGCACGAGGACCTGCCTGAGGGGATGGGGATGCTCGGGAATGGGGCTGGGGGAACAAAACCCATCCCAGGGGCTGTGGGTGCCCGGGAATGGGGCTGGGGGTACAAAACCCCATCCCAGGAGATGATGATGCTCGGGAATGGGGCTGGGAGCAGAACAATCCATCCCAGAGGTTGTGGATGCCCGGGAATGGGGCTGGGGGTACAAAACCCCATCCCAGAGGTTGTGGATGCTCTGGAATGGGGCTGGGGGTACAAAACCCATCCCAGGGGCTGTGGATGCCCGGGAATGGGGCTGGGGGTACAAAACCCCATCCCAGGGGCTGTGGATGCCCGGGAATGGGGCTGGGAGCAGGACACATCATCCCAGGGGATGGGGATGCCCGGGGAATGGGACTGGAAGTACAGCACTCCATCCCAGAGGCTGTGGATGCTCTGGAATGGGGCTGGGAGCAGGACACATCATCCCAGGGGCTGTGGGTACAGCACTCCATCGCAGGGGCTGTGGATGCCCAGGGAATGGGGCTGGGAGCACAAAACTCCATCCCAGGGGCTGTGGGTGCCCGGGAATGGAGCTGGGGGTACAAAACTCCATCCCAGGAGATGGGGATGCTCGGGAATGGGGCTGGGAGCAGAAAACCCATCCCAGAAGCTGTGGGTGCCCACTGGGAGCAGGACTGGGAGCACCAGGGCCCACGCCAAGCGCTGTGGGTGCGCAGGGGGAGCAGGCCCGGGGCCGTGCCCCAGGACAGCCGAGCCCCCCCGGGCCAGCCCAGCCCAGCCGATGTTTCCGGAGCGGTGACAGCCCGCGCACGGCGGGGGAGGGGGACAGACTGAAAACACCCAAACGTGAACGCGCTGAACCGCGCAGAGGCGGCTGCGGCTGCCGGAGCGGCGGGAGCTCCCCCGGGGCTGCTCAGAGCGGCCGAGAACCGCCCGGTGCTGCCCGGCCCAGGCAGCGGCTCCGGTCCCACAGCCCCGGGACGGCTCCGCTCCCCCGGCCCGGGCTCACCCCGCACACCCGGGACGGCTCCACAACCTCGTCCCTGCTCCAGGAGCCACCCGATACCCCCGGCCCGGCTCACCCCGCGGCCCCGGCCCTGCACCCACCCCACAACCCCGGCCCCGCACCCTCAGCCCGGGCCCGGCCCCCCCGCGTCCCTCCGCCGCTCACCGCGCTTGCCGGGATCGTATCCTACGAGCACGAAGTAGTCTGCCAGGCGGGCCATGGCGGCGGGGGCGGCCCGGGCCGGCCCCGGGGGCCCCGCGAGGCCGCGCTCGGCTCCTCAGGGCGCCGCCGCCCGCCCGCGCCCACCGCCCGCCGCCGCCGCCATCTTGGCCCCGCGCGCACCGCGCCTGCGCCAGGGCCGGGCGCCGCTGGGGGCGGGGCCGAGCCTCCCATTGGCTGCGCGCGGGAGGGGCCGCGCCATCCTATTGGCTGTGGTGGGAGGGGCGGGGCCTGGCGCGGAGGGGGCGTGGCCGAGGCGTGGGGCTTCCCCAGGGTTGGGGGGGGACCGGGGGTCCGGGAGTGGGGGGGACACGGGGACATTCCCGGGTGTCCGGGACATTTCTGGGTGTGCGGGGACATTCCTGGGTGTGCGGGGACACGGGGACACTCCGGGGTGCGGGGACATCCCCAGGTGTACAGGGACATCCAGGGTGTGCGGGGACACCTCTGGGTGTGCGGGGACACGGGGACACCCAGGGTGTGCCGGGACACCCCCCACACACAGGTGTGACCCCACAGACAGGTGTCCCCACACAGATGTGCCCCTAAACAGGTGTGTCACCACACACAGGTGTGACCCCACACACAAGTGTGTCCCCATACAGATGTGTCCCTATATAGGTGTGACCCCACACAGGTGTGACCCCACACACAGGTGTGACCCCACACGCAGGTGTGACCCCACACGCAGGTGAGATCCCACACAGATGTGTCCCTACACTGGTTGTGTCCCCACACACAGACGTGTCCCCACACAGGTGTGCCCCACACAGATGTGTCCCCACACAGGTGTGTCCCCACATAGGTATGACCCCACACACAGGTGTGACCCCACACAGATGTGACCCCATACAGCTGTGCCCCACACACAGATGTGACCCCATACAGATGTGTCCCTACAGAGGTGTGTCCCCACACACAGGTGTGACCCCACACACAGGTGTGACCCCACACACGTGTGACCCCATACACAGACATGTCCTTACACAGGTGTGACCCCACACAGGTGTGACCCCACACAGGTGTGACCCCACACAGATGTGTCCCCACACACGTGTGACCCCATACAGAGATATGTCCTTACACAGGTGTGTCCTCACACGGATGTGACCCCATACAGATGTGCCCCTATACAGGTGTGACCCCACACACAGGTGTGACCCCACACAGATGTGACCCCACACATAGATGTGTCCCCACACAGGTGTGACCCCATACACAGACATGTCCCTACACAGATGTCCCCACACACAGGTGTGTCCACACACACAGGTGTGACCCCATACACAGACATGTCCTTACACAGGTGTGTCCTCACACGGATGTATCCCTACACAGGTGTGACCCCACACACAGGTGTGTCTGTCCCCACACAGGTGTGACCCCCAGGCCGTGACCCTGAGGTGCGGTGCCCCCCCCCGTGGGTGTCCCCACCCCGGCTCCGTGCCACCCTTCACCTGGGGACAGCGTCCCCCTCCCCGGGGGCCCCGGAGGGCGAGAATGTCGGTGCCGGCTCCTCCGGGAACCGGGACCCGTCCTGGCTCTCCCTGGATCCTCCCCCCGACCCCAGCGGCGCCCACCTGTGCCAGGGACACAGGGACACAGGGACACAGGGACACAGACCCGCGTGCGGCCACCTGTCACCTGTCCCGGCTCCACAGGGGACAGCGCTGGGGTGGCACCGCCCGTGGTGCCCCTGGTGCGGAGCAGCGGGCACGGTGCCGGTGTGGCCATCCCGGCAAGTTCCGTTCCATTCCGTTCCATTCCAATCTCATGGAGCTCCATTCCATTCTATTATCTCGTGGAGTTCCATTCCATTCCAATCTCATGGAGTTCCATTCCATTTCATCCCGTGGAGTTCTATTCCATTCCATTCCATTCCATTCCATTCCATTCCATTCCATTCCATTCCGTTCCATCCCGTTCCATTCCATTCCATTCCATTCCATCCCATTCCATTCCATCCCATCCCATTCCATTCCATTCCATTCCATTCCATTCCATTCCATTCCATTCCATTCCATCCCATTCCATTCCATTCCATTCCATCCCATTCCATTCCGTCCCGTTCCGTTCCATCCCGTCCCGGAGCTGGCCTGTGCCAGGCCCGGGACACGCCCGCGGTGCCCGGGCAGGACCCTCCCCGATGCCCACAGCCCGGGGCGGGGGTCGCGGGCACCGGCCGGGGCACAGCCGGGCCGGGGATGATTCACGGGGAAATCCCGGTTCCCGTTCCCGTTCCCGTTCCCGTTCCCGTTCCCGTTCCCCCTCCCGCGCGGAGCGGGACGTGGGGTGCGTGCGGGATGGGGGGGCAGCGCGGCCCCGCCCGGCCTCGCCCCCCGGAGGGGCACGGGGGGGGTCCGGGCCGTGCCAAAGCCGCGGGCACCGGGGACTCCCCGCAGCCGCAGCCCTGGGGTCACCCCCGCTGTCCCCGCGGTGTCCCTGCGGTGTCCCCGAGCTGGGAGGGGTCCCCGGGATGTGCAGCCCCCCCCCAGAGCCGGGATTCCCCCGCTCCGCACGCCCCGGCCGGGGGTGATGCAACCCCGCCCGGTCCTTGCACCTCCGGCCCGGCCGCTCCCGCGTGTCGGGACATGTGCGGTGTCGGGACACGGCTGGCCCCGTGCCGGGCACGGCTGCGGGGTCCCCACAGAGACCCCGCTCCCCACACCCGGGAAAGGGGGGGTCCCACAGCGCGGGGGGGTTCCTGGGGACACCGGGTGGTTCCACGGTGCCGGGACAGCGGTGGCAGGTGACATCGAGCGGCAGGTGTCCCTGTGCCAGGTCCCCATCCTGGCACGGCCCGGGATCAGCTGGGGCAGCTCCAGGGGGCTGGGTGGGGGCTGGCACCGGGGTGGCCGTCCCCGTGTCCCCATGTCCCCGTGTCCCTGTGTCCCCACGTCTCGGGCAAGAGCTGCTGCTGGGGACTCTGGGGACCCTGGGAACACTGGGGACCCTGAGGGCAATGGGGACCCTGGGGACACTGAGGACTCTGGCGCTCCTAAAGATGCTGGGGACACTGGGGACACCGGGGACACCGGGGACCCTGAGGACACTGAGGGTGCTGGAGTTCCTGAAGGTGCTGGGGACACTGGGGACCCTGGGGACCTTGGGGACACTGGGGACCCTGAGGGCACTGAGGACCCTGAGGACAGTGGGGACACCAGGGACCCTGAGGATACTGGGGACCCTGGGGACACTGGGGACCCTGGCGCTCCTAAAGATGCTGGGGACACTGGGGACCCTGGGGACACCGGGGACCTGAGGACACTGGGGACCCTGAGGGCACTGAGGACCCTGAGGACACTGGGGACCCTGAGGACACTGGGGACCCCGAGGACACTGGGGACCCTGGCATTCCTGAAGGTGCTGAGGACCCTGGGGACACCGGGGACCCTGAGGATACTGGGGACCCTGGCGCTCCTGAAGGTGCTGGGGACACTGGGGACACCGGGGATCCCGAGGATACTGGTCATACTGGGAACACTGGCGCTGCCGGTGACACCGGGGACCCTGATGACACCGGGGACCCTGAGGACACCGGGGACCCTGGTGACACCGGGGGTATCCCGGGGACCCTGCCGTGCCTGCAGGCTGTCTGTCGGACGCGGTTTTCCCTCCCCTCTCCCGGCAGTTCCCGGCCGTTCCCGCCGTGTCCCGGGGCAGCTCTGTCTCCTGTCCCCAGCAGGACACGGGGACAGGGCTGGGGTGGCGGCCCCTCGCCTTGGGGGTCCCGGCTGTGCCCCCCTGGAGGGTCCCGGCACCCTGAGGCGCTTTTTGGGGAGCGGGTGACCCGAGCGGGGCTGTGGGTGCTGCCGCCAACCCCCGCCCTGCCCCGGCAGATAATTAAGCTAATTAAAACTTCTCCGGGGTTCCCAGGGCCGGCAGCCAGCGGAGAGGAAGAGGGACAGAAAGAGGGAGAAGGGAAAGCGCTGCCGGGCCATGGGGACAGAGGAGGTGACCCGGGGATGGCATCTCCTGGGGTGGCACGACAGGGTGACAGCAGCTCCTGGGGTGGCACGGCTGGGTGACAGCAGCTCCCGAGATGGCTCCAGCTCTGTCACGACAGGGTGACAGCAACTCCCGGGGTGGCACGACAGGGTGACAGGAGCTCCCGGTGTGGCACGGCTGGGTGACAGCAGCTCCTGGGGTGGCACAACTGGGTGACAGCAGCTCCAGGGGTGGCACAGCTGTCACCCGGTGCCAGGGTGGCCGTGCACACCGAGCTCCTCCCCAGTGCCCCAGGAATGGTGACCCCTGAGGAAGAGGAGGGCAGGGAAATGGGGCCGGGGGGGCTCAGCGGGACCCCTGCAGTGTCCCCAGAGCCACCTCCTTGTGCCTGGGCTCGTTCTGGTGACACTGATCCTGGTGACATGGTTCTGTCCCACACGGGGACCCGCACGAGGTCCTGGGGGGGGGTGACCCCCAGCCAGGCCCCCCGGAGTGGCCCTGGGGTGGCTCTCGGGGTGCTGGCGCTGTGCCACACGTGTCACCCACCCTCTGAGATCGCAGATCCCGCAGGGTGACACCCCTGGGGACACCGCGGTGGTGGCTCAGAGAGGGTGGGGGGCTCGGGGTGTCCCTGGCACCCCACCCGCGGCTCCCGGCGTTGTTCCGAGCCGGGTTTTCCCCTCTCGCTGGGGCAGAGCGCGGCAGGCCCGGGAATTCCCCCGGGAACCGTGCGGGAACCGTGCTGGAACCGTGCGGGAACCGTGCTGGAACCGTGCGGGAACCGTGCTGGAACCGTGCTGGAACCGTGCGGGAACCGTGCTGGAGCCGTGCTGGAACCGTGCGGGAACCGTGCTGGAACCGTGCTGGAGTCGTGCGGGAACCGGGGGGGCTCTGCCCCGCTCGGGGCTCTGTCCCGCGCCCCCCGGGCTCAGGTGCCGCCCCAAATCCCCCCGCGGGGCTCGGGCGTGCTCGGCCTTTGTGTCCCGGTAACGCGGAGGAATCCCAGCGATTCCGGGCACGCGGAGGCCCCTCGGCCCCGGGGGGGACACGGGACCCCCAACCCGGCTCTCCGGTGGTGCTGGGGGGTCCTCGCCCCCACCCCACCCGCAGTACCGGCCGGGTTGGGGGTCCCTGCCGGGGAATGGAAGCTGTGGGGACCCCTCCCCTGCCCGGCTCAGGTTCAGCCCCCCGGGAGCCCCCCCAGTTTGGGGGGAGCTGCAGCCCGGCCGCTCTGATCCCTGCGGATTTACATTCCTTAATTGTTCTACAAGGCCCCATGTGATGCTTAAAAACACGGAATCGGCCCTGGGAGAGGCCCGGGGGGGCCAGATGGGGGGGCCATCCATACTGGGAGCACTGGGAGGCACTGGGAGGGCTCTGTGTCCCCCCACCGGGGCAGGGGGGGTGTCGGGGTGCCCGGGGGGGTGACACGGCCGGGTTTGGCAGGGCACGGGGCACGGGGCCCCACCGGGGCTGCGGGGGTGCCCTGATCCCCCCAGCCCTGTTCCGCTGCCTCCCAGGCGGGTCCCGCAGCCCGGGAAGATCCCGGGAAGGTCCCGGGGGCTGCGGGGCCGGAGCGGGGCCCAGGGGAACCGGGGGAGGCGCGGCCCCGGGGCGGTGCCAGGGAAGGTGCGGGGCCGGGGGGCTGTGGCGGGACCGGTGCGGGACCGGAGAGGGGCCGGGGAAGGTGCGGAGGGGTCCGGGAGGGGCAGTGCGGGCCCGGGGGTGCTGCGGGATTTGGGGGGGCTGCAGGACCGGGAAGGGGCCGTGGAAGGTGCGGCGCCGGTGCTGCACCGAGGGCGGTGCGGGGCCGCTCCCGCCCGCGGCTCCTCCCGTCCCGCTGGGCTCCTCCCGCCCTCCGGCCCCGGCCGATATTTAACCTGGGCCGGCACGGGCAGCGGCAGCAGCCGAGCGGGGACAGATCCGAGCCCGATCCCACCGCAGCGCACCCCGATCCCGGCCAGGGACCCCGCGCCGCCCCCCGGGCCGCGGCACAGCGAGGGAGCGGAGCGGGGGCAGAACCAGAACGGGGCTGGGAGCTGGAACCGGAGCGCAGCGCGACCCCCGAGCCGAGCCCCGCAGAGCCTCCCCGAGCCCCCGGCCCGTCCCTGCCGCCGCCTCCGCCCGTCCCGTCCCGCCCGGCCATGCGAGCCCCGGCGCCGCTGGCGTTGGGTTGCGTCAGCTTCGCGCTGTGCCTGCTGGAGCTGCCCCACGGCCGGGCCCTGCCGCCCCGCAGGTGAGGGACCCTGCCCCGACCCCTGCCCGGATCCGTGCCCCGATCCGTGCCCCGATCCCCTTTTCCCTCACCCCTTTTTCCCTCACCCTTTTTTCCTTCTCCCCCTTTTCCCTCACCCCTTTTCCCTCACCCCTTTTTCCTTCACCCCTTTTTCCCTCATCCCTTCTCCCTCACCCCTTTATCCCTCACCCCTTTATCCCTCACCCCTTTTCCTTCACCCCCTTTTTCCCTCTCCCCTTTTCCCTCTCCCCTTTTTCCCTCACCCCTTTTTCCCTCACCCCCTTTTCCCTCACCCTTTTCCTTCACCCCTTTTCTTTCACCCCCTTTTTTCCCTCACCCCTTTTTCCCTCCCCCCTTTTTTCCTTCACCCCTTTTTCCCTCATCCCTTTTTTCCCTCACCCCCTTTTTCCCTCACCCCTTTTCCCTCACCCCTTTTCCCGCACCCTCCCCGTCCCCTCCACGCCCCCGCAGCCGCCCGGAACGGGGACTTGGGGGGGCGTCCCGGGGCACGGGGGTGCGGGAGTGGGGCAGGGGGAGCCGGGGGGGGCACCCATGGGTGCCCGGAACACGTGTCCGCGTGCTCGGGTACGTGTGTGCCTGCAGGTAGCGGCTGCTTCCTCCTCCTCCTCCTCCTCCTCCTCCTCCTCCTCCTCCTCCTCCTCCTCCTCCTGCCCGGGTGTCCCCCTGACCCTGTCCCTTCTCTCCCTCAGGGCCCCCCCGGCTCGGAGCCCCCCGGATCGCATCCCCGCTCTCCCCGGAGCCCCCCCGGAGCCCATCGGGACCCTGCGGCACCGATCCCCGCTAGCCCGGCACGGCCCCTGGGTGGCCCCCCGGTCCCCTCCGTGGCACGTCCGGCGCCTCCTCCTGCGGCACGACCGACGGCGACACCCCCGGCGCGACCCCCGGGGCCGGCGGCACATCGGGGGGCACCTGGTGCGGGTGGGCTGCGTGCTGGGCACCTGCCAGGTGCAGAACCTGAGCCACCGCCTGTGGCAGCTGCGGGGACAATCGGGGCGCCGGGACTCGTCCCCCATGAACCCCAACAGCCCCCACAGCTACGGCTGAGCGGGGACCCCCCCGAGCCACCCACACTGGCGGCCGGGCTCCTCCTCCTGCCCACCCCGGGGGGCTGCGGCCACCGGAACGCCCTGAGGGAGCACCGGTGATGTCCCAACGGGAGCCGGCGGCGACACCACGGGGACCGCAGGTGGCCCAACGTGATCCGCGGTGGCCCCGCAGGGGTGCG
>OU383777.1:223567-257137 GCA_910950805.1 Acrocephalus scirpaceus scirpaceus
GGGATGGGTGGGAAGGAGGGAATGGGGACGTGCTGGGCTCATCCCAGCTCCTGCTCCAGTTTGGGATGGGTGGGAAGGAGGGACTGGGGAGGTGCTGGGCTCATCCAGTGCAGTTCCAGTGCTCCTTGTCTCACTCTGGACAGAATTGAGCAGATTTGGGGCATTTTTCCCACTTTCCAGCTGAAGCAGGTATTCCTGTCAGGAATATCCGTGTCCTGCCTCTCTCTGGTGTGCACCCAGAACTCCTGGACATGGGGTCACATCACCCTGGAATCCTCCTGGCACCGCTGTTTTCCTTTTGGGGTCAGTGTGGTGTTCCCATTCCCCATGCTCTCACACTGGGACGGCCCCGTGTTTCCAGCAGCCCCAAACAGGCCTGGGCTGTGTCTGTGGGATTTATCCCAGGCCTGGATTTATCCCAGGCCTGGATTTATCCCAGCCCTGTGTGCCCACGCAGGGATTATCCCGAGGGCCTGCCTGGCGCTGGGAATGTCGCTTCTGCTCTGGGATGGGGTCCTGTCCTTCCTCCCCCGAGCTCTGTGCATCCAAAACAGCCTTAATCCTTAATCCATGTCCAAGTTTGGAATGCCTACGGTGTGTTTGCCCGATTTTCTGGCCGTTAGCTGCTGGTTTGGGGGGTTTTGGTGTTTTTTCCTGGGCCTGGTGTGTCTGGAACCAGCTGTGCTGCTGAAATCCCGGGGAATGGGTCAGCAAAGACATCACTCAATATTCCTGCAAATCCAAGTGGGACAGGAAGCTGACGTTGGAGAAAATGTTGGAATTTTTGGTGTTTCTGCCGAATTTATCATTAATTCCTTTTTTTTTGGTATTTTTCAATAGTTTGTTGCTCATTTTTCCCTGACCTTTGCCCCATGTCTGACTTGGTTTTACCGCTCGTGTTTCGTCTCGGTGGTTTGGGGTTGTTTATTTTCTTGTTGAACTCTTTAAGGGTTGTTTTTTTGTCCAGCTTGGTAAATCCCAACATGTTTTTCCTGCCTTGCTTGAACGGGGGGTCAGTCACTTGTTGAGGGTTTGGAAAAACCTAAACCTACGCCAGAGATGGGATTTATTTGGGTCAAATTCCAAGTGGTTTTTTTTTTCCTTTGCTGGGAAATCAGGGTTTTGCTGTGGGGGAAGTGAAGCTGTTTGGGGCACAGGGGTGTCCATGGCTGAGCACCTGGGACAGTGGGAGGTGTCCCTGCCATGGCAGGGGTGGCACTGGAGGGGCTTTGGGGTCCTTTCCCACCCAGCCATTCCAGGATTCCCTGATTCTCAGTTTTTCTGGCAGAGCAGCAGCAGAGATGAATGTTTGCTGTCATTCCAAGGCTGGAAGCTCCATGTGTGGAATGTGCCAGGCACATCCGTGAGGAGCTCTCCTGCTCCACTTGGATTCTCCTCTGCTCCACAGAATGGGGAATTCGTCTTCCTGACTCTAGTGAGGCTTTCCTGTCTTCCTCAAAGTCAGAGTGATCCAAGGATTTCGGTTCTTTTGGAACATGGGGGATTTTAGGCTGGTGGAGATGGAGGAGCTCCTCAGGTCACATGGAACCCCTTCCAGCCTTGTGCTCTGCTCCCCAGTGTCCCCTTCCAGGGCGGCTCCCAGGGGTGTGAGGGCCCAGCCCCTGCCCAGCTCTGTTGGCTTTGGGTGGAGGAGCAGAGCTGTGTTTCCTTCTGGGAAGGATCCCATGGAGCCCTTCCCATCAAACAGAGCCTCTGTCCCTGGCCCAGGTGTGGCTGTGCCTCGGGATCATGGAATCCTGGAATGGGTTGGGTGGGAAGGGACCTCAGAGCCCCTCCAGTTCCATGGGCAGGGACACCTCCCACTGTCCCCAGCCCAGCCCCAGTGTCCAGCCTGGCCTTGGGCACTGCCAGGGATCCAGGGATTCTCTGGCAATTCCAGCCCAGCCAGGAATTCCTGCCCAAGATCCCACCCAAATCTCCCCTTTTTTCCAATCTGAAGCCATTCCCTGTGTCCTGTCCCTTCAGCCCTTGTCCCCAGTCCCTCTCCACTTGGCAAACTGTATTCTCCAGAAAGTTCCACTAAAAGGGGGAATTTTGGGTTATGTTTTATATCAATTTCTTCCCAATGTCCCATCTAAATCTCCCCTCTTTGGTTTAATCTTCTGGGATAATCTGGGAAGGGCTCTGTGTCCTGCTGATCTCCAGGACCCAGCCTGGGGTCGCTGGTCCCGGTTCTGGCACAGCCAGACCCAACAGTGGGGTCAGGCTGGGAGCAGCTCCAGGGACAGATCTGGTGGCACCTTGAATGCTGGGACATCTGAGCTGGAAGGGACCACAGGGATCATGGGTCCAGCTCCAGACACCCCAACAATCCCACCCTGGGAGTGGAGCTCTGGCAGCCTCGGGGCTGTGCCCATTCCCTGGGGAGCCCCCTCTGGGGAAGAACCTTTCCTGCCGTGACCTTGGGACTCACCCCAGCCTGTCCCAGACTTCCCAGATAATCCCTGTGGAGGGATGAGGTGGGTTTGGGGTCGGTAGGGTCTGTTGGGAGCAGTAGCAGGAGCTGGGAATGTGATAATCCCGGTAATCCCCTGGCTGGGCTAGGAGCTGGCAGCACTCCCTGGTGCTTCCATTCCCATCTCCCTGCTCGTTCCCAAGGATTAGAGGTGAGGAGCTGCTCCAGGTCACTGGGGCAGGACTGGGACCATGGCTGGACCCTCTGGGCTCACGTGCTGTGGGGTTTGGGGGGAGCAGGGATTGGTATTCCCTGCCTGGGCAGAGCAGGGCTCCTCTCCAGGCTGTGGGATCAGGCTGAGGGACAGCTCTGGGTGCTCTACAGGAGCTGTACCTGCTTCAGAAAATTCCCTGCTTTTTGGGAAATGCCGATGAGGAAGCTGAGGGCTCCTGGGCAGAGTCATTTCCCCATCCCAGAGCAGTCTGTGGTTGGTGGGGTTTCAGTTCCCCTTGGCTTCAGCCTCTTCCTCCTCCTGCACCCTCGTTGTTCTCACTGCCACAGCAGAGTCAGATCCCTGGTGAGGGTCCTCCCTCATGGAGGGGATTCCCTCCTGCAGCACAGATCCTGTGAGGAGGGGCTGAGGGAGCTGGGAAAGCCCCAGGAGGGGCTGAGGGAGCTGGAAAGGGGCTCAGCCTGGAGAAAAGGAGGCTCAGGGGGGACCTTGTGGCTCTGCACAGGAGGGGACAGCCGGGGGGGTCGGGCTGTGCTGACAGGGACACAGGGACAGGAGCAGAGGGAACAGCCTCGGGCTGGGCCAGAGGAGACTCAGGGTGGATTTTGGGGAATTCTCTCTCTGAAAGGGTGGTCAGGCACTGGCACAGCTGCCCTGGGCAGTGCTGGAGTCCCCATCCCTGGAGTGATTTAAAATTCATGTGGATATGACATGGGGACATGGTCAGTGGTCTCAGGGGATTCTCAAACTTCCCATATTGATGAGACATCTCCTCCCATATCAGTTCTGGTGGCTCTGGCACTGCTGAAGCCCCTGTGGAACCTGACCCAATTCCCACTTCTCCATTCCTACCCTGTGGTTCCTGTCATTGTCTCTCCCTGCAGGGCTTCCCCCCTGCATGTGCCACGCTGCCACAGCCGCCTGTGTGGGACACAGGGAACAAAAGCTCCTTCTTCCCTTGTGGGAGATGTTGATGCTGGCAGGGGCTGGGTGGAAATGATCCATGCAGGGTCGAGACAAACTGAAGCAGGGCTTGGATCCTTCCCTGTGCCCTGGCAGGACGTGGGCACACCCACGTGTGCTCTGTGAGGAGCAGCCCTGGCTGGCATCTGGGTTTGGGGTTTCCCTCTGTCCTTGGCTGCTCTGAGGGAATTGCCCGGCACGGACGGGACCAGGGCTGGCACTGAGGCCTTTTGTCCTGGAGCTTGGAGCTGCTCTGTGCCTGTGCCTGGATCCTGTCCCTCTGTGTCCCTTTGCCAGTTGGGAACAGCTCTGCTCTGGAGCCAGGCTGGGAGAGCTGGGAATGTTCACCTGGAGAGGAGAAACTTCAGGGAAACCTCAGAGCCCCAGCTGGGGCCTAAAGGGGCTCCAGGAGAGCTGGAGAGGGACGGAGGACAAGGGACAGAGGGACAGGACACAGGGAATGGCTTCCCACTGCCACAGGGCAGGGCTGGATGGGATCTTGGGAATTGGGAATTCCTGACTGGGCTGGAATTGCCAGAGCAGCTGTGGCTGCCCCTGGATCCCTGGCAGTGTCCAAGGCCAGGCTGGACACTGGGGCTGGGCTGGGGACAGTGGGAGGTGTCCCTGCCATGGCAGGGGTGGCACTGGAGGAGCTCTGAGATCCCTCTGAGGTCTATCCCAAACCATTTCGTAATTCCCACATATTTTTCCCTCAGGGCAGGAGGGGCCATGGGAGCTGCCAGGGCTGTTTTTAGGCCGTGGGTAAATGTTGGCAGCCCCTTAATTATCACCCGGGGTGCCAGTGGAGCTGGGAATGGCTCCCCAGGGAAGCAGCTGGAATTTGGCATCAGGTAAAAATAGCAGAGGTTCATCCCCAAAACGCTTTTAGCAGCTCTGGCCACAGGACCATGGTGCTCCTGATGGACACTGGGATCCTCCTCCTCAGGGAACTGAGCCACGGAGCCCACCCAGCTCCAGGTCATGGAATCAGGGAATTCTGGAATGGTTGGGTGGGAAGAGACCCCAAAGTCCCTCCAGTGCCACCCCTGCCATGGCAGGGACACCTCCCACTGTCCCCAGCCCAGCCCCAGTGTCCAGCCTGGCCTTGGGCACTGCCAGGGATCCAGGGGCTAAACCTGACTAAAACCCTCTGAGAAACTGAGACACATAAATCCACCCAGACATAAGGTAGAAATGCAAGTTTAGTTTTAAATAAATAGAGGGTTTTTAAGTGTCTTAAAAATAAGAGCCTGTGTTAGTAATTGCCACAGCTGCTCCGGCAATTCCAGCCCAGCCCCTCCCCACCCTCCCAGCCAGGAATTCCTGCCCAAAATCCCACCTAAATCTTCTCTTTCCCAGGAGGAAGCCATTCCCTGTGTCCTTTTCCTCCAGGCCTTGTCCTCATTCCCTCTCCAGCTCTCCTGCAGCCCCTCCTGGACATTCTCCCCCCAGCTGGGTGTCACTGTCACCTGGCTGCTCCTGGTAGAATCCCAGCGGATCTGAGATCCAAAGGGACCTTCAGAGGTCACCTGCAATCCCTTAAAGCAGCGCCTGGGCCCTCACAGCTTCTAGTTTTCCTGGAAGGCTCCTCCAAGGGGGCCTCCAGCTCCTGCCCTGTGTGAGTAGTGGTTTGAGGGGGTCTGAGGTGGTCTGAGGTGATTTGAGGGAGTTTGAGGTGGTCTGAGGGGATTTGAGGTGGTCTGAGGTGGTCTGAGGGGGTTTGAGGGGATTTGAGGTAGTCTGATGTGATTTGAGGTGGTCTGAGGTGGTCTGAGGGGGTTTGAGGGGATTTGAGGTGGTCTGAGGTGGTTTGAGGGGGTCTGAGGGGATTTGAGGAGGTCTGAGGGGATTTGAGGGGGTCTGAGGGGATTTGAAGTGATTTGATTTGGTTTGAGGGGGTCTGAGGTGGTCTGAGGGGGTTTGAGGTGGTTTGAGGTGATTTGAGGTGGTCTGAGGTGGTCTGAGGGGATTTGAGGTGGTCTGAGGGAGTTTGAGGGGGTCTGAGGGGATTTGAGGCGGTGTGAGGTGATTTGAGGGGGTTTGAGGTGGTCTGAGGGGGTCTGAGGTGGTCTGAGAGAGTCTGAGGTGATTTGAGGTGGTCTGAGGTGATTTGAGGTGGTCTGAGGGGATTTGAGGTAGTCTGAGGTGGTCTGAGGGGATTTGAGGGGGTCTGAGGTGATTTGAGGGGGTCTGAGGGGGTCCAAGGGGGTCCGAGGGGATTTGAGGGGGTCCGAGGGGATTTGAGGGGGTCTGAGGGGATTTGAGGGGGTCTGAGGTGATTTGAGGTGGTCTGAGGGGGTCTGAGGTGATTTGAGGGGGTCTGAGGGGATTTGAGGTGGTCTGAGGTGATTTGAGGTGATCTGAGGGGATTTGAGGTGGTCTGAGGTGATTTGAGGTGGTCTGAGGGGATTTGAGGTAGTCTGAGGGGGTCTGAGGCGGTCTGAGGGCATTTGAGAGAGTCTGAGGTGATTTGAGGTGGTCTGAGAGAATTTGAGGGGGTCTGAGGGGATCTGAGGGGATCTGAGGGGGTCTGAGGGGATTTGAGGGGGTCTGAGGTAATTTGAGGTGGTGTGAGAGAATTTGAGGCAGTCTGAGGGGATTTGAGGTGGTCTGAGATGATTTGAGGGGGTCTGAGGTGGTTTGAGGCGGTCTGAGGGGATTTGAGGGGGTCTGAGGTGATTTGAGGTGGTCTGAGGGGGTCTGAGGGGATTTGAGGTGGTCTGAGGTGATTTGAGGTGGTCTGAGGGGATTTGAGGTAGTCTGAGGGGGTTTGAGGTGGTCTGAGGGGGTTTGAGGTAGTCTGAGGGGGTTTGAGGTGGTCTGAGGGGGTTTGAGGTGGTCTGAGGGGGTCTGAGGTGATTTGAGAGGGTTTGAGGTGGTCTGAGGGAGTTTGAGGGGGTCTGAGGTGATTTGAGGTGGTCTGAGGTGATTTGAGGTGGTCTGAGGTGATTTGAGGTAGTCTGAGGTGATTTGAGGGGGTCTGAGGTGATTTGAGGGGGTCTGAGGGGATTTGAGGGGGTTTGAGGTGGTCTGAGGGGGTCCGAGGTGATTTGAGGTGGTCCGAGGTGATTTGAGGTGGTCTGAGGGGATTTGAGGGGGTCTGAGGTGATTTGAGGTGGTCTGAGGTGATTTGAGGGGGTTTGAGGTGATTTGAGGTGGTTTGAGGTGGTCTGAGGGGGTTTGAGGTGGTCTGAGGTGGTCTGAGGGGATTTGAGGGGGTCTGAGGTGATTTGAGGTGGTCTGATGTGATTTGAGGTAGTCTGAGGGGGTCTGAGGTGATCTGAGGGGGTTTGAGGTGGTCTGAGGTGATTTGAGGTGGTCTGAGGTGATTTGAGGTGGTCTGAGGGGATTTGAGGGGGTCTGAGGTGATTTGAGGGGGTCTGAGGGGATTTGAGGTGATTTGATTTGGTTTGAGGTGATTTGAGGGGGTCTGAGGTGATTTGAGGGGGTTTGAGGGGTTGTGGGGCCGTGTCTGTCCCCCAGGGATTTATGGCAGCCCTTCCTGCTGCAGCCATGGCCCCGCGTTGCAGCGGCAGCTGCAGGGCCGTGTCCGTGTGTCCGTGTGTCCGTGTGTCGCTGCCAGGAACGCTCGGGGCCGGCCGCGCTTCCCTGCGCCCGGCGCTCTCGGAAGCAGGCGGGGTTTTTTAATTTAATTACTTCCTCTTCTGCTTTAATGTTTCCAAAGATAAACACAGCTCTCCCTTGGAACGGGGTCAGGGCTGTGCCGAGTCCGCTCCCAGCCCCAGCTTTGTGTGGAGGTGGTGGGAATCTCCCGGGATCGGCAGTGATTCCAGGCCGGGCTGCTCCCTCTTTACCGACCATTCCCGGATCCTGGGATCTTCCCTGACCCCTGGGGCACGTGCTGTGTGTGGGCAGGATCCAAGTGCCTCTTCCTGCAGGATCTGGGGCGGTGGGAGAGCGGAGAACCCCACATTCCACAGGCTCCTGGGGTTTTCCAGCCGCGCTCAGTGCCAAGGATTTGCCAGCATTCCTGATTCCTGGGAGTCTGCATTCCCAGGTCCAGGTCTCAATTCACCTGAATTGAGAGGGATTAGGGAGAGGTTGAGAGGGATTAGAGAGAGGTTTGAGGGATAATGACATCCTGGGACAGCACTGGGGTGAGGGGGATCAGTGCTGGCCCCTCCTTTACCCGCCTCATTTCAGCTTCTTACAAACAGCCCTTTGCAGTGAGGCTCATCCAGAGCCTCCCCAGGCCATTGCTCCCTGAATTCCACAGGGAATGAGAGCTGTGCTCCATGGAAGTGCCATGCTGGCAGTGCCCCAGGGACACTGACAGCCCCTGCTGCTGCTCCAGGATGTTGTAACTGGGAGTGAGTGACCCCGGCCTGGAGGGGTTTGCCTCCTGTGGGAAACGTTCCATGGCTGGATGGAGTTTTTCCAGCCTGGAATTGCATGCAGACAGTTTGCTTCGTCACCCAGCTCCGTGTCTCAGGCTGTGGGTGATCCTTATCTTTCCCTGAGTGATCTTTATCTTCCCTGTGTCCAGCAGGTCAAGCACATCCTCAGCCATCACCGAGCTGACCATTAAACAAGGAATGAGTTGCTTATTCCTAAGTTTTTCCCTTTTTTTAGCTGCGCTCAGGACAGGAATTGCTGTTCCGGGTGTGACTTTGTGGGGACTTTTGCCCTACATCCCCTCCAAACCCCTTTGGCTGAGCCAGAGGTGTCCCTGTCACCCTGCTCCTGCTTTGTCATTCCCAAGTTCCTTGTCCCATGGAATTGCACTAAAGCATGGAGAGAACCACAAGTGGGATATTTCATTTGCTTGTCCCATTCTGGGGGCACAGCAGCCATGCCACAAGGGGGACGTGGCCTTGAGGAGGGGACATTGGGGGTCCAGTAAGTGCCACATAGGAAGAGTTTCTCCATGGAAAGAATTGTCCAGCACTGGAACTGAGTTTTCATTGCCCAGAGAAGTTTGGAGTCCCCATCTCTGGAGGTGTCCAAGGAATTCCTGGATGTGGCACTCAGGGCTCTGGGCTGGGGACAAGGTGAGTGTGATCCCACAATCCCAGTGCTCTCACTCAATTTTGAAAGCCTGTTCCATGGCCTCAGGTCAGATGTAGTGTTTGCTTGAGGGTCAGTGCCTGTTAGCACAGAAAACCTGAAATTCTCAGCTTCCAGGGTTCCAACAGGTGGGCACATTTTGGTGATCCTAGAGGGTTTTTCCAACCTCAGGGATCCCAGGATTGGCACAGGGAGCTGCCAGCACCCACCATTGGTGCTGGTGGGGACAGGGCTGTCCCATGCCATGTTGGTGTGCTGGCCCTGGGCCGGGTGGGCTTTCCTGGCCACCCCCAGCCCCACAAACAGCCCCTTTGTTCCCTCCATAGAACAGCCATTCTCCGTGCCCCCGGCGGGGACACGTCACAGGGAACAGAGGCTCCTTTGTCCCCCAGCAGACACTCGGGTCTTGTTCTGGGTGGGCTTGGGGGTGGGGGCTGTAGGGCCGGGATGGGATGGGATGGGGTGGCTCATCCCTGTCTGTGCCTCGTTCCTGCTCTTTGGGAGGGAGGAGCTGAGGGTCAGGGCTGGAATATCCCAGCTCCTCACTCAGGTGATGATTCCTGGTGGACAGAAGGGTGAAGGATGGGCTGGGTGTCCTCAGATTGGTGTGGCACATCTGAGAATCATGGAATGGTTTGGTGAGAAGGGACCTTAAAGGCCATCCAGTGCCACCCCTGCCATGGCAGGGACACCTTTCACTGTCCCAGGCTGCTCCCAGCTCTGTCCAGCCTGGCCTGGGATGTTGTCAGGGATGGGGCAGGGGTTGCTGGTGCCACTCCCCGCTGCCTTGGTTGATGCAATTGCTCCCAGGGCTTGCAGGGCATTTCCCAATCCCTGTTTGATGCTGCTGCAGGGATTCATGGCTCCCCCATCAGCATCCTGCTGCAGCAGCTCCAGGCTGGGATCAGAGCTCAGCTCTGAGTGCCCTTGGCAGCAGCTCCAGGTGCTGGCAGGTTGTGTGGCCTCGTGCCTGCTCTGTCCCTGCCTTTGCAGAGCCACCTCGGGGACTCCAGGCAGGGCTTTGGAGCACCAAGGGTTCTCTGGTGCTGTAAAGCTGCTGAATTTATAAATAATTCCTGCAGTGAGAAGCTCTTGGAAGCCTCAGCTGACGCTTCCAGGCAGGGATGAGGCTGCCCCTGATCCCAGGGGGAGCTAGAGAATTGTTAATGGTGTGAAATGGATGTTTGTGGAATAATTTAAGGTATCTGAATTACCTGGATGTTTCTAAAGTGATTCCACACTCTCTCCTGGCTGGACATCACCTCCAGGTTGGAGTCTGAGGGGAAGAGGGCTGGAACAGCTCTGGCTCCTTGGGGGAAGGACTTGGAATTGTGGAGTGGTTTGGGTGGGAAGGACCTTAAATCTCATCTGGTTCCATGTGCAGGGACACCTCCCTCTGTCCCAGGCTGCTCCCAGCCCGTGTACAGCCTGGCTCTGGACACTACCAGGGATGCAGGGGCAGCCACAGCTGCTCTGGGTGACTGTGCCAGCTCCAAGGCTGTGTTGTCCGAGTTTTGTGTTCCCCTGGGTGATTTCATCCCGAATTTCCGAGGCTCAGGGGTGTGGGAGTCGTGTCCCAGGCTGCAGAGGAGCCTTTCCTTGGGACTGGCCAGACCAGTGGTCCCGTGCTGGTGGTGAAACACCTTCAGTCACCTGGGCGGGCATGCAGGGTGTGGGGTGTGAGGGGTGGGACAAATCCCCGTGAAAATTCCCTTTCTCCTCTCTCTCCATCACATCCAGCTCCTCAGGAAAGGGCTGGAGGCGCTGCTGCAGGGCTGGGATGGGCTGGGGCTGCCGTGCTCCACCTGTGAATCCCCCGGGGATTTTCCAGGGAAGGTGGGCACACCCTGCAGGGTCTGGGAGCGCTCCAGCCCAGGAGACAGAGGCCTGGCCGGTGTCTGTGCAGAGCCGAGGCCCAGCTCCTCTTGTCGCAGCATTTTTAGGGGACAATGACAGCGAGGGACGGCGCTCGTGTGTCCGTGACCCCTGTCCCGCCTGTTCCCGGCAGCGTCCCGGCGTGCCAGCGCTCCCAGCCGGGGTCATCCGGTGCCGTGGCTCAGCCTCGCGTTTAACTCCGGCCTTATTTAGGATTTCCTGTATCACAACAACATCCCGTGACCTTCCCAGCGCAGCCCGGGGAGGGGCCGGGCTCTGCCAGGTGTTCCCAGCCCTGCAGGAAGGACCCGGAGGTTCACGGGCACACCTGCTTTCCCAGGAATGTCGAGCTTTCCCAGGGATCAGGAGAATGGATGGGGCAGGAAGGGACACGATACAGAGCTGAATGCTGTGAAGTGGGAAAGCTGAGCTCAGGCTGCTCCAGGAGCAGCTCAGGGAAGTGCCAGGGGGTGTCCAGGCAGATTTTTGGTGACAGTCCCTAAAATCAGGAGGTACCTGCCCGCAGCTGGCTGAAGGGTGGCAGCTCCTTGCTCTGGGAAAACCCCAGGAGATTCCCATTGTTCTCCACAGCCTTTGGAATGGTTTTTGTTTGTGTTGAGGATGAGATATTTTGGATTTTTGTTTGTGCTGAGGATGATGAGCCTGAGACCCCCCCCAGCCCTGTGGGCAGCAGGGGAGGGAGGGGGGACCCTGCCCCTGTGCCCAGGTGAGGCCCCAGCCCTGGGGACACAGCAGCACCTGGAGCTGCTGCACAGAGCCCAGAGGAGCCCCGGAGCTGCTGCAGGGCTGGAGCCCCTCAGTGCCCAGGGAGCCAGGCTGGGAGAGCTGGGGGTGCTCCCCTGGAGAAGGGAAGGCTCCAGGGAGAGCTTCCAGAACATTCCAGGGCCTGAAGGGGCTCCAGGAGAGCTGCAGAGGGACTGGGGACAAGGGAGAGAGGGACAGGACACAGGGAATGGCTTCCCAGTGCCACAGGGCAGGGCTGGATGGGATCTTGGGCAGGAATTCCTGGCTGGGCTGGAATTGCCAGAGCAGCTGTGGCTGCCCCTGGATCCCTGGAATTGCTCTTGGATGGGGTTTGGAGCAGCCTGGGACAGTGGGAGGTGTCCCTGCCATGGCAGGGGTGGCACTGGGGGGGCTCTGAGGTCCCTTCCCACCCAAACCATCCCAGGATTTTGTGATCTTGTCTCCATTTCCCTTTAACTGAGGATATTCCAGCAAAGCCGTGGCAGGGCTGGATGAGGAGGGCACAGCTTGGAGCTGTAATCCTGACGTGTGGGATCTCAAGGGATTTTCCTGTCTGGAACTTGAGCCAAGCCCTTGGCACTGGGAGCGAGCAGCCTTTGCCCAGGGCTGGGAGCACTCGGAGCCAGAGGTGGCTCCAGAGGGACGTGGTGACAGAGCAGGGACGTGGTGACAAAGCAGGATCTGGTTGACCCCAATCCCTGTTTGGTGCCCAGTTTGGCTCCAGCTTTTCCATTTTGAGCCCGGGGCTATAAATGGCACCTTTCCCTTTCTCTTTCCCTCTCCTGGTCCTGCTAAATCCAGCTGTGGTGAGCAGGACCCTGGGGACACGTCTGGGCTCCCAAAATAGCCCTTCCCTGGTGCTCCTCCTGCTTTCCCAGCCCCATTCCATGGCCAGGACACGGCTCCCGGGGTGGGAGAGGCCCCGGGTGGTCCCTGGAAATGCAAAAATCCCTCAGCAGCTCTGGAAGGGGCTGGAATATGTCCCCTCTCCCCATCACGGGGCTGATGCCTTCATGGCTGGGCCAGAATCCTCAGGATTTGTGATTCCCAGCTGGATCCAGGAGCACCTCTGTCTCTGGAAGGATGTGGGAATGCAGCTCAGAGTTGGGGGGTGCTGTCCATGTTGGGATCACAGGGAAGGAACTTCTGGCTGGAGAGGGACCTCCAGCTTTGGGGTTTTTGTGGGGACCATTCCTGCCTCCAGAGAAGGTTCTGGGATTTAAATTCCTTGGGATCTCCACCGTTCCCTGCTGGAGTGGGCAGTGGGAATGGCTGGAGAGGAACCTCCAGCTGTGGGGTTTGTGTGGGGACCATTCCCACCTCCAGAGAAGGCTCTGGGATTTAAATTCCTTGGGATCTCCACCGTTCCCTGCTGGAGTGGGCTGTGGGAATGGCTGGAGAGGGACCTCCAGCTGTGGGGTTTTTTTGTGGGGACCATTCCCACCTCCAGAGAAGGCTCTGGGATTTAGATTCCTTGGGATCTCTGCTGTTCCCTGCTGGAGTGGGCTGTGGGAATGGCTGGAGAGGGACCTCCAGCTGTGGGGTTTTGTGTGGGGACCATTCCCACCCCCAGAGAAGGCTCTGGGATTTCAATTCCTTGGGATCTCTGCTGTTCCCTGCTGGAGTGGGCTGTGGGAATGGCTGGAGAGGGACCTCCAGCTATGGGGTTTTTTGTGGGGACCATTCCCACCTCCAGAGAAGACCTTGGGATTTAGATTCCTTGGGATCTCCACCATTCCCTGCTGGAGTGAGCAGTGGGAATGGCTGGAGAGGGACCTCCAGCTGTGGGGTTTTTGTGGGGACCATTCCTGCCTCCAGAGAAGGCTCTGGGATTTCAATTCCTTGGGATCTCTGCCATTCCCTGCAGGAGTGGGTAGTGGGAGGCCCCAGGGTCTCTCCCGTGCTGCCCCATCCATGGAAAGCTGCATCATCCCGGGGTTCCAGCCCGGCATTCCCGGCGGGTGAGGGAGGAACCTGCTGCTCTCTAACCCTCTCTTGTCTCTGCAGGGAGCGGGGATGGACAGGGACAGATCCTGCAGCGCTTCCCGGAGAAGGATTGGGAGGACAACCCCTTCCCTCAGGGCATCGAGCTGGTGAGTGGCTGTGGGGTGACACCGGGGGGTGACACTGGGACACAGCCCTCGGGGTCGGACTGAGGGGCTGTGAGGGAGCAGTTCCCACCTGCCCAGCTCCAGAACTCTCCAGGAATGGTGCTGGTTCCTCTCTGCATCCCCTCAAAAGGATCTGGGATCTTGGATTTCCTGGAATGCCTCCTGGAGGAGCCATGGGTGCAGCCTGAGTGTCCAGAGCCCCCTCAGGAGCATGGCCAGACCTTTCCCAGTGCCCTGCCCGAGGCTGGATCCCGGGGACAGGGTCTGGATGTCCCCAGGGACAGGGTCTGGATGTCCCCAGGGACAGGGTCTGGATGTCCCCAGGGACAGGGTCTGGATGTCCCCAGGGACAGGGTCTGGATGTCCCCAGGGACAGGATCTGGATGTCCCCAGGGACAGGGTCTGGATGTCCCCAGCCCTCTGGGCACAGTCACCACCTCTCAGGAGATCCTGAGGATTTTGGGATCAGCTGGGAGCTGGGACAATCCTGGGATGTGATGCTGTGGGCATCCTCCAGACTGGTTCCAGTTTATCCAGGGCAGTGGGATTGTTCCCCTCATTGCTAAACTGGAGTGGGAGCTCTTCCCAATCCCTGCCTGTGCCCTGGAGCTCCAGGGACCCTGAGGAGCTGCATTCCCAATGAAAAGCATGGGCTGGGACAGACCCTCAGGCTGAGCCCTCTGGAAGCTGCTCCATTCCCCCTGGAGTTCATGGAATTGCAGATATTTTTGGGTTGGAAAATCCCTCTGAGCCCATTGAGTGCCATCAGTGGTGCCAAGGCCACCACTGCCCATGTCCCCAAATGCCACATCTGTAGGATGGGGAGCTGGGCCAGGGATGGACATCCTTTTAGGTGGGATCTTGGGCAGGAATTCCTGGCTGGGCTGGAATTGCCAGAGAATCCCTGGATCCCTGGCAGTGCCCAAGGCCAGGCTGGACACTGGGGCTGGGGCTGGGGACAGTGGGAGGTGTCCCTGCCCATGGAACTGGGGTCACTGGTTCCTCATCCCATTGTCACTGGGACTGGCAGTGTCCAGCTCCTCTTCCCATCGTGTATCCCCTGAAATTCCAGCACAATTTAGGACCTTTTTGTGCTGTTTTATCCCAGGCGAAACCACACATTTATTTTTATTTTTCTGCTCCGAGTTTCCTGATGTCTGCAGGGACTTGGGAACTGTCCCAAGCAGGAGCAAAGCTGCTTTTTTTTTTTTTTTTTTTTTTAATTTTTTTTTCCCCAAGGGTCAAACTGTCCAGCCAAAAAATCCTTGGAATTTAAACAATTGGAGCCCTGTGCTGTTGGGAGCCAGGGGTGGCTCCAGGGCTTCCCACAAGCTCTCTGAGCATCCTGGGGGAGCAGCACGTGGGGCTGATCCAAAGGCAGCTCTGGAAATCCATGAGGGGCTTGGGTGGGATGTGACACTGTGGTCAGGGCTGCCCCTCCTTGACAGCTTTTTGGGGAAAAAAAACAATCCCAGGGTGTGCAGGGAGGTGGAATTTGGAGCTTCTGGCCGTGTGCAGTATCCAAGGATGATTCCCAACAGAAATATCTCGTTTTAATGGATTGATTTCCTCTGGGGCAGGCACAGGATGTGGATAAATCACCCTGGGAGCCTCTCCCTGCCTGCCCAGGGCTGTTCCCTGCCTGGTGAGGGCATTCCTGGGATGGGGGCATTCCCAGGGGGGCAGCTGGAGAGCCTGGGGTCTCTGCTGGGACAGAGGGATGTTTTCCCGTGGTGGGAATGGAGATTCCTGGAAATCCAGGGATGCCCACTCTCCCTCCTGGATCCTTCCTCAGCACTGGGCTTTAAGACTTTCCATGCCATGATCCCACAGGTCTGCTGGACTCTGGGATTTTCCATGTCCTGAGGCAGCTCTGGGATGGTTTTGGCACCTGCTGGGTGTGTCCAGACCTCCAGACCTGCTCCACCTCTGCCAGCATTCCAGGACATCCAGCAGCTTCCAGGGCCTGCAGGGGCTCCAGGAGAGCTGCAGAGGGACTGGGGACAAGGGACAGAGGGACAGGACACAGGGAATGGCTTCCCAGTGCCACAGGGCAGGGCTGGATGGGATCTTGGGCAGGAATCCCTGGCTGGGCTGGAATTGCCAGAGCAGCTGTGGCTGCCCCTGGATCCCTGGAATTGCTCTTGGATGGGGCTGGGAGCAGCCTGGGACAGTGGGAGGTGTCCCTGCCCATGGAACTGGAACTGGGGGGGCTCTGAGATCCCTTCCCATCCCAAGCATTCCAGGATTCCATGGTCAGGTGAGCACAGGTGTGTCCAAGGTTTGCTCCCTGGGGCCAGGACAGAGGTGTCTGGAGGAAAATGCTGTGCCCAGCCCTGACTGAGGGGGATCCACAGGCTGGGGGTCCCCACTTCCAGAGGATGGGAATGTTGCTGGCAGGAAGCTTCCCCTGCTGGTTGGATTTAGGCACTGGTGGCTGAGCCTCACCCGGAATCCCAAACTGGTTTGGGTGGGAAGGGACCTCAGAGCCCCCCCAGTGCCACCCCTGCCATGGCAGGGACACCTCCCACTGTCCCCAGCCCAGCCCCAGTGCCCAGCCTGGCCATCCCAATCCCCAGACATTTCCCTCCCCTGGCAGGGTGGATCCAGGAGCCCGCAGCTGTTTTGGGAACACCAGAGGGAGGAGAGGCACCACCACAATCCCCCCTGGAAGGGATCAGCAGGGAAAATAAATGACCAGGAGCATGGTGTGTTGGTTTAGCATGAATCATAAAAACCAATTAGTGATCTTTAAAACTGGCAGCCACATTGGCCAGTTGGGTACAGGTTTATGTGGATTAAATTCAGGAGCACTTTGGGAGGCCACCCTTGGGACATCAAAAAATGTCATTCCTTGCAAAATGAATCCTTGGGAAAGGCTGTGGAGTAACTGGGGAACAACTGGTGAAGGAGGAGAGTGGGAGTCAGGCTCTGCTCCCAGGGAACAGGGACAGGAGGAGAGGGAAAACAGCCTCAGGCTGGGCCAGGGGAGGTTTAGATTGGATTTTAGGGAAAACTCATCCATGGAAAAGGTTGTCAGGCATTGGAGTGAGCTGCCCAGGGCAGGGGCGGTGTCCCTGTCCCTGCTGGCATTTCAAAGCCCTGTGGATGTGGCACTTGGGGACTTGGCAGTGGTGGGAATGGTCGGACATGGCTGGCTCCAAGGGTTTTTCCACCCCAAACAATTCCCTGATCCTGCTCTGTCCATGGGGATCTGTTTTATTGCCTCCCTTCACCTGTGGCACCTCAGGGTGGCCGAGCAGCACGTGCCACCATGGGTCAGGTTGGGACACCTGTGCTGTCCCTGCCAGCCCTGCCCATTCCCATGGATTTCCTTCCTGGTGGATCCAGGTGAGGTGGGGCACTGGGGGTGACATCACGGGGCTCCTGCAGGGTCAGTTATCCAGGTGGGATCAGGTGAGGTGGGGCACTGGGGGTGGCATCACGGGGCTCCTGCAGGGTCAGTTATCCAGGTGGGATCAGGTGAGGTGGGGCACTGGGGGTGACATCACAGGGCTCCTGCAGGGTCAATTATCCAGGTGGGATCAGGTGAGCTCAGACTGGGCTGGGAGTGACTCCAGCATTTCCGTGTGCTCCCACGGTGTCACCTGAGCCAGGTGTCACCTGCTGGTGTTGGAGGTGACCCATCCTCTCAGCAGGTGATGTTTTTAGGAAGCTGACTCCATATTCCACAGCCTGGGGAGAATTCCCAAGTGGTTTGGTGGGGTTTTGGGGCCTCCCACCCCTCCTGTCACTCAGGGGAGGGTGACACCGTGGTCCTGGAGTGCATCCCAGTCTGGGATGTGGCAGTGGGAATGGTGGGTGGGACCCAGGGCAAGGGGGAAGGGTTGAACACTAAAAGAGGGGAAGTTTGGATGGGATCTTGGGCAGGAATTCCTGGCTGGGCTGGAATTGCCAGAGAATCCCTGGATCCCTGGCAGTGTCCAAGGCCAGGCTGGACACCGGGGCTGGGCTGGGGACAGTGGGAGGTGTCCCTGCCATGGCAGGGGTGGCACTGGGGGGACTCTGAGGTCCCTTCCCACCCAAACCATTCCAGGATTCCCTGATTCCATGATCCTGACCCAGCAGCTCTGGGTGCTCTGGGCTCCTCATTCCCACAGTGCCAGGAGATCTGCCTGTGGGGCTGGGAGCAGTGAGGGGGACAGTGACACCGGGACAGTGACACCGTGTGCTCATCCCGGGTTCTGCTGAGCCAAACCTTCCCCTCTGCTCTGTTGAGAGATGGCAGAAGGATCTGGGATGGAGAAACCCAGGATGGAGAGATCTGGGATGGAGAGACCCCGGAATGGAGAGATCTGGGATGGAGAGACCCCGGGATGGAGAGACCCCAAGATGGGGACGCCCTGGGATGGAGAGATCTGGGATGGAGAGGCCCTGGATGCCACTTTGCAGGGACACAGAATCTGGGGAGCAGCTCCTGGGGTGCTTTTCCCTCCCATCCCTCCTGCTGCCATCCCAAGGATCCAGACAAAGCCCCGTGGGCTCTTCCCAGGGAGGACAGGAGGATCTGTGGGCTCTGTGAGCACAGGGAGTGGTGAACAGCTGGGAAACTCTCAGGTGGAATCCACCTTGGCTTCCTGAGGGAGCTGGAGCTCGTCAGGTGCTGGTGCCACCTTGTTCTCCTCCCGGGGTTTGTCCTCAGCCCTGGGAGGAGCTGGACTGTCCCACACCCAGGGAATTTTCCACAGCTCCTCAGCAGCCCTGAGGAAATAAGGAAAACCCCCTGAGACCCAAAACCCGGGGAAGTCCTGGGGCTTTGGCTGGAATTACCCCGGCCCTGGGAGGGGCTTTGGGAAGTGCCAGGAGCTGGTGCGGTGACAATGGCACAGCCAGGCCAGTGTTTGTGCCAGGGGAGTGGTGCCACCTCCTGGAGCCACTCCAGAGTCTGTGTCCCACATGTCCCCTTTCCTTCGGGACTCTGTGTGGTGCTGGCATGGGGTCTGTGTGCCATGGGGGTCTGGGGCTGTGCAGAGTTTGGGGTCTCTGTGTGCAGAGTTTGGGGGTCTCTGTGTGCAGAGTTTGGGGTCTTTGTGCCATGGGGCTGTGCAGAGTTTGGAGGTCACTGCGTGCAGAGTTTGGGGTCTCTGAGTGCAGACTTTGGGGTCTCTGTGCCATGGGGATTGCAGAGTTTGGGGTCTCTGTGTGCAGAGTTTGGGTCTTTGTGCCATGGGGGTCTGGGGGGTGTGTGGAGTTTGGGGTCTTTGTGTGCAGAGTTTGGAGTCTCTGTGTGTAGAGTTTGGGGTTTCTGTGCCATGAGAGTGTGCAGAGTTTGGGGTCTCTGTGTGCAGAGTTTGGGGGCCTCTGAGTGCAGGGTTTGGGGGTCTCTGTGCCATGGGGCTGTGCAGAGTTTGGGGTCTCTGTGCAGAGTTTGGGGTCTCTGTGCCATGGGGATTGCAGAGTTTGGGGTCTCTGTGTGCAGAGTTTGGGTCTTTGATCCATGGGGGGTCTGGGGGGTGTGTGGAGTTTGGGGTCTTTGTGTGTAGAGTTTGGGGTTTCTGTGCCATGAGAGTGTGCAGAGTTTGGGGTCTCTGTGTGTAGAGTTTGGGGTCTCTGTGCCATGGGGCTGTGCAGAGTTTGGGGGTCTCTGTGTGCAGAGTTTGGGGGTCTCTGTGTGCAGAGTTTGGGGTCTCTGTGTGCAGAGTTTGGGGTCTCTGTGTGCAGGGTTTGGGGGTCTCTGTGTGCAGGGTTTGGGGTCTCTGAGTGCAGAGTTTGGGGTCTCTGTGCCATGGGGCTGTGCAGAGTTTGGGGTCTCTGTGCAGAGTTTGGGGGTCTCTGTGTGCAGAGTTTGGGGTCTCTGTGTGCAGAGTTTGGGGGTCTCTGTGTGCAGAGTTTGGGGGTCTCTGTGTGCAGGGTTTGGGGTCTCTGAGTGCAGAGTTTGGGGTCTCTGTGCCATGGGGCTGTGCAGAGTTTGGGGGTCTCTGTGTGTACAGTTTGGGGGTCTCTGTGTGCAGAGTTTGGGGTCTCTATGTGCAGAATTTGGGGGTTTCTGTGCCATTGGGAGCTTCCCCAGGAGCTGGGGGGCTCCAGCCTGGCCGGGCTGTCCCCTCACAGCTCCTCCCAGTCTGGGGTTCTCCAGGCAGCTCCTGCTGTCCCTGCAGACAGGAGGGGACAGCGCTGGCCCTGCTTCCACACAGAGGGACATTTGGGAATTCCCAGAGCTGGTCCAGCGGGGCTGGGAGGTTCCAGGAGCTCGGGGGGCTCTGCCCAGTGCTCTCCCTGCTCCTGGGCCGTGGAGCTGTGGGGCTGGGGTCAGGGCTGGGATTGGTGTGGGTGAGAGTGGCAGTCCCTGAGCCCCTGGCTGATGTGGGACCGGGGACAGGGCTGGGTGAGGGTGAGGGTGACACCCCCTAAACCCTGCTGTCCCCCCACAGTTCTGCCAGCCCAGCGGGTGGCAGCTGTTCCCTGAGAGGAACCCCCCGACCTTCTTCGTGGCCGTGCTGACCGACATCAACTCAGAGCGGCACTACTGCGCCTGCTTCACCTTCTGGGAGGCTGTGGAGAGCCCACAGGTACCGGGGACATGGGGACACAGGGACATGGGGCACTACTGCGCCTGCTTCACCTTCTGGGAGGCCGTGGAGAGCCCACAGGTACCAGGGACAGGGGGACATGGGGACATGGGGACATAGGGACACAGGGACATGGGGCACTACTGCGCCTGCTTCACCTTCTGGGAGGCTGTGGAGAGCCCGCAGGTACTGGGGACATGGGGGACATGGGGACACAGGGACATGGGGCAGTACTGCGCCTGCTTCACCTTCTGGGAGGCCGTGGAGAGCCCACAGGTACTGGGGACATGGGGACACAGGGACATGGGGACATAGGGACACAGAAACACGGGGACAGGGAGGCATGGGGACACAAGGAGACAGGGACACAGGGACATGAGGACACAGGGACAGGGGACACAAGGACATGGGGACATGGGGACACAGCGACACGAGGATACTGGGACATGAGGACACGGGGACGGGGGACACAAGGACGGGGAACATGAGGACACAGAGACACAGGAACATGGGGACACAGGGACACAGGCTGGCATCACTGACGGGGAAGGATCCAGCTGCCTTTGGCTCTGCCCAGGGGTTCCTGCCTTCCCTGTGCCACAGGAATCCAGACCCTGGCGCCAGGAGCTTGGGACAGGGACAAGCATCCCTTAACCCCCAGGCCGGGCTGGTTTGTGTCTCCACAGCCCCAGAGCCAGGCCAGGAACGGTGAGGGTGACCAGGAGGAGGAGGAGACCTCATCCCTTGTGCAGCCTGCCCAGCTCTTCGCTCCCAAGAGCCTGGTGCTGGTGTCACGGCTGGACCACGCCGAGGTGTTCCGGGTGAGTCTGGAGCAGCACAGGGAGCCAGGATGCTGCTCAGGGGAGAGGGGAGCTCTGCTGGGAAAGGTTTCCTGGCTGTGGGGGTGGGAACAGGCTGGCACAGCCCCGTGGGAGAGCACAGTCCTGCCCTTGGCACCCCGGAGCTCCGGGGCTGGCAGCTGCTGCTGATCCTGGAGCAGCTGCTGGCCCCGCTCAGGGAAAGCCGTGAGGAACAGCCCGTCCCTGGGAGCATTGTCTGTGCCAGCTGTGCTGCCTCCAAAGGTGCTGCATTGTGTGCCTGGGCAGGGCTGGGAGCTGTAGGGATTGTGTCCGTGGGGATGGGGCTGGGAGTGTCCAGACTGGAGAGGGAAATGCTCCAGGGAGAGCTTCCAGAACATTCCAGGGCCTGAAGGGGCTCCAGGAGAGCTGCAGAGGGACTGGGGACAAGGCCTGCAGGGACAGGACACAGGGGATGGCTTCAGATTGGAAAAAAAGAGGAGAATTGAGTGGGATCTTGGGCAGGAATTCCTGGCTGGGCTGGATCCCTGGAATGTCCAAGGAAGGATTGGAGCACCCTGGGACAGTGGGAAGTGTTGCTGGAATGAGCTTTGAGGTCCCTTCCCCCCTGAACCATTCCAGGATTCTGGGATTTGGGACACTCAGAATCCATCCTGAGGGATTTTTATGGAAAATGGGGAGAGAAAAGAGAGGGAAAGGGAAAGGGAAGGGAAGGGAGACCCTTCATGGTTTCCTGAGATTCCAAGTGAGGCCCCTGGGTCCATGGATTTCTTGGAGAGGAGATGGATCCAATCTCAGGCTGGGAGAGCTGGGAATTCCCAGCCTGGAGAAGGGAAGGCTGCAGGGAGAGCTTCCAGAACATTCCAGGGCCTGAAGGGGTTCCAGGAGAGCTGCAGAGGGACTGGGGACAAGGCCTGCAGGGACAGGACACAGGGAATGGCTTCCCAGTGCCACAGGGCAGGGCTGGATGGGATCTTGGGCAGGAATTCCTGGCTGGGCTGGAATTGCCAGAGAATCCCTGGATCCCTGGCAGTGCCCAAGGCCAGGCTGGACACTGGGGCTGGACTGGTCTTCTGTGGAGTGGGAATTCTCTGAAATACAGGACCTGTTTTCCTAATCCTGGCACAGCAGAGTGGGTCCTGCCAGGCAGGGGCAGCTCCAGGGGACAGGAGGGGACAGAAATGTCCTGCCAGCTGCTCCCCTGGGACTGCACAGAAACAGTTCCCAGCTCCTCATCCCAGTGCCCAAAAATCTGAGCCTCATCTTCCCTCGTTATTCCAGCAGGCAGGAGTTCATCCTGCTCTTCCCTCGTTATTCCAGCAGGCAGGAGTTCATCCTGCTCTTCCCTCGTTATTCCAGCAGGCAGGAGTTCATCCTGCTCTTCCCTCGTTATTCCAGCAGGCAGGAGTTCATCCTGCTCTTCCCTTGTTATTCCTTTGTGCCAGAGTCTGCCTGGCCCTGCTGTCCAAATCCCAGGATTTCTTTTCCCTTTTCCTCCATGCCATGGGGAGATGGTTGGAAAGCAACACCCTGAAGGTGCCTGGAGCACAAATTCCTCATCCTTCATTCCCAGCTTGTCTTGAGTGCCCCAGACTCCCTCTGAGCTGGGGCTGCTGTTGCTTCCTAGTTGGAATTGGGCTGTTTTTATGGGAAGGGACCCACAGTGACCACCAGAGTCCGAGGGCATTGCCCAAATTTTGGGCATCTCAGCCAGCCCTCACTGGGAAAGGATCTCCTCCCCTCCATTCCTTGTGGTTTGTGTGGGACTGGGAGCACTGGGAGGCTGGAGCAGCCCAGCTGCCCTGGTCACCTCAGCTCCTGGAGCTTTGGGAAGCCCCTCAGTGCTGCTGCCATGGAGCTCTGACCTTGGGGAACATCTCCTGCTCTGCTGGGGTCGGTGCAGGGATGGGGCTGGAACATCCCATCCCTGTGGATGAGGCAGACCCACAGCTGGCATTGTGGCCAGGGACAAGCCCTGGAAGTGTCCCCAACTCCTGACCCTGCTCACCCCTGCTCTGCTCCCCTCTCCAGAACAGCCTGGGGCTGATCTACACCATCTACGTGGACGGGCTGAGCGTGTCCCTGGAAAATGTCATCGGGAACCTGCTGACCTGCACCATCCCCATCACGGGGGGAGCACAGGTGGGTGTCCTGCTGCTGTCCCTGTCCCTGTCCTCGCTCTGTCCCCTCAGTGCTGCTCCCTGTGCTGGGAAAGCCCCGTGAGCCCCCTGGGCAGGGTCTGGCTCCGTGCCCTGCTGCTTCCCCGAGTGCTTCCAAGCACAAATCCCGCTCAGATCCTCAATTAGCCAAGGAGTTCCTGCTGCAGCTTCCGTGTGCTGGCTCCTGCTGCCTTGGGAGGGAGCACCAGGGGCTTGACCAGCAGCTCACGTGGGTGCTGGCCAATCCATGCAGGCATTCCCAGGGTCTGGCACTGCGTTCAGCCCTGTGGGATGGCCCTGTGGAGAGCTTGGGAGAGCCCAGTGGGCCATCTGTGAGAGCAGGGCTGGGACAGCTGCAGGGACACGGGCCAGCAGGGCCAGGACAGCAGCCTGGAGCTCTCCTCAGGGCACTGGCCTGGTGTTGTGCCTGTGTCTGTGCCAAATCCTGTGCCCGTGGCTGTGCCAAATCCTGTGCCAGGTCCTGTGTCTGTGCCTGGGGGCCTGAGGAGCAGCAGCTTCTCCTGGAGCTGAAGCCACCAAACCCCCTGCTGTCCCCTCAGAGCCATGTGTCCCTCCAGCCTGCCCTGCTCCAGGCCAGCTGGGCTCAGCACATGGAGCTGGGAGGCTCCTTGGGGATGGCAGAGAGGGAGAGCCCAGCTGGACTGACAGGAGGTTGGGGACAGCAGCGTTGTGCCCTGGAGCTCTCCTGCCCTGCTGGCCCCTGGGATGTCCCTGTGGATGTTGTGTGCTTGTGTCCCCATGTCCTTCCCCTCGGCTGAGCTCCCTGCTCCCAGCACAGAGTGCCAGGAGTGATCCCACAGCCGGGCTGATCCATGGGAGGAGCCTTGGCCGGGCTGGGACTGCACTGGGACAGCAGCATGGGACACTGGGACAGTACTGGGACAACAGCATGGGGTACTGGGACAACACTGGGACAGCACCATGGGGCACTGGGACAGTACTGGGACAGCAGTGCAGAGCTGGGACAGCAGCACAGGGTACTGGGACAGCACTAAGGGGCACTGGGACAGCACTGGGATGGCACCAAGGGGCACTGGGACAACACCACGGGGCACTGGGACAACACTGGGACAGCAGAATGGGACACTGGGACAACACTGCAGGGCACTGGGACAGTAGCACAGGGCACTGGGACAGCACTGGGACAGCACCAGTGGGCACTGGGACAGCAGCAACGGGGTACTGGGATGGCACCATGGGGCACTGGGACAGCAGCACAGGGTACTGGGATGGCACCATGGGGCACTGGGACAGCAGCACAGGGCACTGGGACAGCAGCGCAGGACACTGGGACAGCAGTGCAGGACACTGGGACAGCAGTGCAGAGCTGGGACAGCAGCGTGGGGCACTGGGACAGCAGCGTGGGGCACTGGGACAGCAGCGTGGGGTACTGGGACAGCAGCATGGGGCACTGGGACAGCACTGGGACAGCACCACGGGTCACTGGGACAGCACCAGTGGGCACTGGGACAGCACCAGTGGGCACTGGGACAGCAGCACAGGACACTGGGACAGCAGCACAGGCCCCTGGTGCCTCCACAGGGGTTTCATCCCCACTGTGCCATGACCCCAAGCAGGGCTGTCCCTGATCCTATATCACAGTGGGGTTTGGGGCAGGTGCTGGGGCTCCCTCTGACCCCCAGAGCCATGGAGAAGCCAGAAGTGCTCCCGGATTTGTGGGACAGGGGTGAAGCCAGGCCTGTCCCAGTGCTCCGGGGAGCAGAGCCAGGTGCTGCCCGTGCCAGGTTCCCGGGTTTGCAGTCCCTTCCCATGGGATCTGCCCGGATCCGGCTCCTCCCGGCAGGACCAGGAGCAGGACGGCTCCTCCTGCCACCATGGCTCGCTGAGCTTGGCACAGATCCGTGCCCCCAGCTGGGACAGGGTGGCTCTGTGCCGTGGGAACTGTGTGACAGGGGGGACAGTTTGGTGGTGGCACTTCCCTTCCCGTGGTTTTCCTGCTCTCCTGCCGTGCCCAGCGCTCCTTCCCGGTACCTCAGGCTTTGCTTTCACTCCATGTCTGTGTCTGTGAGCTCCTCTGCCATCCTCTGTCCCTGCTGGTGTCCCTGTCTGTCTGTGGGCTCCTCTCCCGCTGTCCCTGCTGGTGTCAGTGTCCCCGCTGTCCCTGTCCGTGTGTCCTAACTGACTGTGCTCTCTGTCTGTCCCACCTCAGCCTGACGCGGAGGACGAAGCCGTGGTACGAACGAAATCCTTTTCTTTCCCACCTTTTCTCTCCCCTGCTCTGGGTCTGTCCCCTCGTTAGCAGCCTCTCTGTTAATTGCTGTGACCCAGCCCCATGTCCCGGTGGCCTCAGGGCACCCTTGGGTGTCCCTGTGTGTCCCTGGGCTCTGGGAAGGGGCTGAATTCCAGGCACACCTCTGGGGTTGTGACAGGCCAGCTGAGGGGTCTGGCCCTGCTCAGCAGTGAATTTTGGGGATGTTCTGGCAGGAGCTGGAAGCGTTTTCCATGGAGAGGAGTGGAAAGAGGAGGAGAGGAACCTGGGGACACCCTGGGGATGTACCAGGAGTGTCCCTGGGAATGAGCTCAGAGCTGGGGCTGCTGCTGGGCACAGCCAGGCTGGGACAGGGGAGCTGCTCCCTCAGCTCCAAGGGCAAGGAGAGGCTCCAATTCCCCTCCAGTTCTGGGGAGCCCTTGAGTCCTGGGGAGCCTTTGAGTCCTGGGAAATCCTCTTATCCTGGAGAGTTTTGAATCCTGGAGAGCCATCAAATGCTGGGGAACCCTCATGACCTGAAGACTCCTCGAGTTCTGGGGGTCCCTCGTGTCCTGGGGAGCCCTCAGATCCTGGGGATTCCTCAAATCCTGGGGATCCCCTGTGTCCCAGCGAGCCACTGTGTCCCACATGCAGATTTTGGGGCCCTTGGGACATTGCTGGTGCTGGCTGGGGACATTGCAGGAGGTGCCCTCCTTCCCCTCAGCCCAGGGACCCAGTCAGGCACCCAGTGGGTGCTGTGGCAGCATCTTCTTCTCTGTTTCCCTTTTTGTTTCCCTTTTTGTTTCCCTTTTTGTTTCCCTTTTTGTTTCCCTTTTTCTCTCCCTTTTTCTCTCCCTTTTTCTCTCCCTTTTTCTCTCCCTTTTTCTCTCCCTTTTTCTCTCCCTTTTTCTCTCCCTTTTTCTCTCCCTTTTTCTCTCCCTTTTTCTCTCCCTTTTTCTCTCCCTTTTTCTCTCCCTTTTTCTCTCCCTTTTCCTCTCCCTTTTCCTCTCCCTTTTCCTCTCCCTTTTCCTCTCCCTTTTCCTCTCCCTTTTCCTCTCCCTTTTCCTCTCCCTTTTCCTCTCCCTTTTCCTCTCCCTTTTCCTCTCCCTTTTCCTCTCCCTTTTCCTCTCCCTTTTTCTCTCCCTTTTCCTCACTCCACAGCAGACAGGGGTTGTGGTGGGGCATGGTGGTCCCAACCCTGTGTCCAGCAGGGCCTGACTGCCCTGCCCTGTGTCCAGCAGGGTCTGGCTGCCCCTGCCCTGTGTCCAGCAGGGTCTGACTGCCCCATTCCTGTGTCCAGCAGGGCCTGACTGCCCCATTCCTGTGTCCAGCAGGGTCTGGCTGCCCCTGCCCTGTATCCAGAGGGGTCTGGCTGCCCTGCCCTGTGCCCAGCAGGGTCTGACTGCCCCTGCCCTGTGCCCAGCAGGGTCTGACTGCCCCATTCCTGTGTCCAGGGGGGTCTGGCTGCCCCTGCCCTGTGTCCAGCAGGGTCTGACTGCCCCTGCCCTGTGTCCAAGAGGGTCTGGCTGCCCCATTCCTGTGTCCAGGGGGGTCTGACTGCCCCATTCCTGTGTCCAGCAGGGTCTGACTGCCCTGCCCTGTGTCCAGCAGGGTCTGACTGCCCTGCCCTGTGTCCAGCAGGGTCTGACTGCCCCATTCCTGTGTCCAGGGGGGTCTGACTGCCCTGCCCTGTGTCCAGCAGGGTCTGACTGCCCTGCCCTGTGTCCAGCAGGGTCTGACTGCCCTGCCCTGTGTCCAGGGGGGTCTGGCTGCCCTGCCCTGTGTCCAGCAGGGTCTGACTGCCCTGCCCTGTGTCCAGGGGGGTCTGGCTGCCCCTGCCCTGTGTCCAGCAGGGTCTGACTGCCCTGCCCTGTGTCCAGGGGGGTCTGGCTGCCCTGCCCTGTGTCCAGCAGGGTCTGACTGCCCCTGCCCTGTGTCCAGCAGGGTCTGACTGCCCCGTTCCTGTGTCCAGCAGGGTCTGACTGCCCCATTCCTGTGTCCAGAGGGGTCTGACTGCCCCATTCCTGTGTCCAGGGGTTCTGGCTGTCCCTGCCCTGTGTCCAGCAGGGTCTGACTGCCCCATTCCTGTGTCCAGCAGGGTCTGGCTGCCCTGGCTTTGTGTCCAGCAGGGTCTGGCTGCCCTGGCTTTGTGTCCAGCAGGGTCTGGCTGCCCCTGCCCTGTGTCCAGCAGGGTCTGACTGCCCCATTCCTGTGTCCAGAGGGGTCTGACTGCCCCATTCATGTGTCCAGGGGTTCTGGCTGTCCCTGCCCTGTGTCCAGCAGGGTCTGACTGCCCTGTCCCTGTGTCCAGGGGTTCTGGCTGTCCCTGCCCTGTGTCCAGCAGGGTCTGGCTGCCCCTGCCCTGTGTCTAGGGGGGTCTGGCTGCCCTGGCTTTGTGCCCAGCAGGGTCTGACTGCCCTGGCTTTGTGTCCAGGGGGGTCTGGCTGCCCTGTCCTGTGTCCAGCAGGGTCTGGCTGCCCTACCCTGTGCCCAGCAGGGTCTGACTGCCCCTGCCCTGTGTCCAGGGGTTCTGGCTGCCCCTGCCCTGTCCCAGTCCCCCTCTGGGTGGCCCTGGTGACCAGGTGACGTTGCCTTGCAGAGAACCATCTCACTGGGAGCAGGGGACAGGCAGGTGATCCAGACCCCCATCAATGACTCTCTGCCCGTCAGCAGCTGCAGCGTGGCCCTGCTGTTCCGCCAGCTCGGTGAGACGTGTCCCCACCCTGTCCCTGTGACACCCAGGGGCCCTGAGGGTCACCTCCTGCATGTGGCCACCTCCCTGGGCCTGCTGGGCCATCCCTGTCCCAGGAGGGTGGGATTGGGGCTGGGCTCTGGGCTGCCACTGCCATTGTGCCCCCCAGGAGGGACAGAGCATCTCCAGGAAAGTGGGGAGCACACCTGGCAGTGACCACAACCACCAGGGGGATGCAGGCATGGGGAGTGGGCTCAGGGGTGTCAGAGGGGATCCCCCAATTCCTGAGGCCTCTGCTGTGCCCTGCCCAGGCATCACCAACGTGCTGTTCCTGTTCTGTGCTGCGCTGACCGAGCACAAGATCCTGTTCCTCTCCAGCAGCTACCAGAGGCTGACGGACGCCTGCAGGGCCCTGCTGGCTCTCATGTTCCCCCTCAAGTACAGGTGAGGGTCCCTGAGCCTCCAGCTGTGCCAGATGTGCCCTCATCCCACCCTCAGTGCCTCCCACTGGAGAATAATTGGGAATCTCCCAGCCCTGCCAAGCAGAAAGGGACAGGACCCAGGGAAGGGCTGGAGCTGAGCCAGGGAGGGTCAGGTTGGGTTTTGGGAAAGGTTCTTCCCTCAGAGGGAAGCACTGCCCAGGCTCCCCAGGGAATGGGCACAGCCCCAGAGCTCCAGGAGAGCTTGGACAGCCCTGCCAGGGTGGGATTGTTGGGGTCTGTGCAGGGCCAGCAGCTGCATCCATGATCCCTGTGGGTGCCTGCAGCTTCCCAATCCCCTCCTTGTCCCCAGCCCAGAGCCCTGAGTGCCACATCCAGGAATTCCCTGGACATCTCCAGGGATGGGCACTCCAAACCTCTCTGGGCAGTCCCTGCCAAGGCCTGACCACCCTCTCCATGGAGAATTTTTCCTGAAATTCTTCTTTTAGAGTTAATGGCTCTGCTGGAAATCTTTTCCATGGTCAGACTTTGATTATATCCCCAAGGTCAGACAGGGATCATGTCATGGAGTAATGGAATCCCAGGATAATTTGGGTGGGAAAAGACCTCAGAGCCCCCTCAGTGCCACCCCTGCCATGGCAGGGACACCTCCCACTGTCCCCAGCCCAGCCCCAGTGTCCAGCCTGACCTTGGGCACTGCCAGGGATCCAGGGATTCTCTGGCAATTCCAGCCCAGCCAGGAATTCCTGCCCAAGATCCCACCCAAATCTCCCCTTTTCCAATCTGAAGCCATTCCCTGTGTCCTGTCCCTCCGTCCCTTGTCCCCAATCCCTCTCAGGGCATTCCCAGGGCTGGGACAGCCACAACCTTTGGGAGCCTTGGTGGCCGAGGTGCCTGAGGGTCTGGGGGCTGCAGGGGGGCTGTGCCTGGGGCTGCTTTTGAGGCTGTTTCTGGTTGCAGTTTCACCTACGTGCCCATCCTGCCCGCCCAGCTGCTGGAGGTGCTGAGCACCCCCACGCCCTTCATCATCGGCGTCCACTCCATCTTCCAGTCCGAGACACAGGAGCTGGTGAGAGGCCACAGCCCCTGTCCTGCTGCCAGGGGACAGGCACGGGCAGCAGGGGTGTCACATGCTGGGGTGACAGCCTGAGCTGTGCCCAGGGACACAGGCACCGTGTGCTCAGCCCGGAGCATCCAGGTGTCCCACACGGGCCAGGGGGGACGGATGGGTCCAGTGGGAATGGCTGGGTGACATGGGAATGGCTGGATCCATTGGGAATGGCTGTGCCCAGAGAGAATGGCTGGGTGACATGGGAATGGCCAGGTCATGTGGGAATGGCCGTGTCCAGAGGGAATGGTCAGTCCACATGGGAATGGCTGTGTCCACATGGGAATGGTTGGGTCCAGAGGGAATGGCTGTGTGACATGGGAATGGCTGTGTTCAGAAGGAATGTCTGTGTCCAGTGGGAATGGCTGGATCTAGAGGGAATGCCCAGGCCACATGGGAATGTCTGTGTCCAGTGCGAATGTCTGTGTCCAGAGGGAATGGCCGTGTCCAGAGGGAATGGCCGTGTCCAGTGGGAATGGCTGTGTCCAGAGGGAATGGCTGTGTCCAATGGGAATGGCTGGGTGACATGGGAATGGCCGTGTCCAGTGGGAATGGCCGTGTCCAGAAGGAATGGCCGTGTCCAGAAGGAATGTCTGTGTCCAGTGGGAATGGCTGGATCTAGAGGGAATGCCCAGGCCACATGGGAATGGCCGTGTCCAGTGGGAATGGCCGTGTCCAGTGGGAATGGCCGTGTCCAGTGGGAATGGCCGTGTCCAGTGGGAATGGCCGTGTCCAGAGGGAATGTCTGTGTCCAGTGGGAATGGCTGGATCACATGGGAATGGCCGTGTCCAGTGGGAATGGCCGTGTGCAGTGGGAATGGCTGTGTCCAGAAGGAATGGCCGTGTGCAGTGGGAATGGCTGTGTCCAGAAGGAATGTCTGTGTCCAGTGGGAATGGCTGGATCTAGAGGGAATGCCCAGGCCACATGGGAATGGCTGTGTCCAGAGGGAATGGCCAGGCCACACGGGAATGGCTGGGTGACACAGGAATGGCCATGTCCAGAGGGAATGGCTGGATCCAGAGGGAATGTCCAGGTCACGTGGGAGTGGCTGGGTGATATGGGAATGGCTCTGTCCATTGGGAATGCCTGGATCCAGAGGGAATGCCCAGATCCAGAGGGAATGGCCAGACCACATGGGAATGGCCAGGTCCTGTGGAAATGGCAGGTCCATGTGGGAATGGCTGGGTGATATGGGAATGGCCAGGCCTTGTGGGAGTGGCTGTGTGACATGGGAATGGCTGGGTCCCTGTCCTGCCAGGTGTCCCCTTGTCCCCCCAAGGGGGACACGTCGCAGTGTCCTTGGATTTGGGGAGGGGATGGCACACAGGGAGCACTCAGGGAAGGTGGGCAGGAGGCAGAGCTGCTCCCAGCTCTTTCCTGAGCCAGCTCAGCCGCCTAGCTCCCCATCATCACCTGTGGGATGTGGGATTGGGAATCAGGGCCGTGTCCCACACCTGTGCTGCCCTCCCAGCTGGACGTGGTGATCGCAGACCTGGACGGCGGCACGGTGAACGTCCCCGAGTGCGTGCACATCTCCCTGCTGCCGGAGCCCCTGCTGCAGCAGACCCGGGAGGCGCTGTCCATGGTGAGAGCCACGGCATCCCCGTCCCCCACGACATCCCTGGCCTGCCAGCACCGCTCCTGGGAATGGGGCTGGGGCTGCTGAGAGCAGGGTTCCTACCTTGGGGTCCTGTCCATGCTTTGGGGTCCTGTCCATTCCTTGGAGTCCTGTCCATGGTGAGAGCCACGGCATCCCCGTCCCCCACGGCATCCCTGGCCTGCCAGCACCGCTCCTGGGAATGGAGCTGGGGCTTGTGAAAGCAGGGTTCCTACCTTGGGGTCCTGTCTGTGCTTTGGGATTTTTTCAATACCTTGGGGTCCTGTCCATGCCTTGGAGTCCTGTCCATACATTGTGATCCTGTGCATTCCTTAGGGTCCTGTCCATGCCTTGGAATCCTGTCCATTCCTTGGGGTCCCATGCATTCCTTGGGGTCCTGTCCATGCCTTGGGGTCCTGTCCATTCCCTGGGGTCCTGTCCATGCCTTGGGGTCCTGTGCATTCCTTAGGGTCCTGTCCATGCCTTGGGGTCCTGTCCATGCCTTGGGGTCCTGTGCATTCCTTAGGGTCCTGTCCATGCCTTGGGGTCCTGTCCATGCCTTGGGATCCTGTGCATTCCTTAGGGTCCTGTCCATGCCTTGGGGTCCTGTCCATTCCCTGGGATCCTGTCTGTGCTTTGGGATTGTTTTGATACCTTGGGGTCCCGTCCATTCCTTGGGGTCCTGTCTGTTCCTTGGGGTCCTGTCCATTCCTTGAGATCCTGTCCGTTCCTTGGGGTCCTGCCCATTCCTTGGGATCCTGTCTGTACCTTGGGGTCCTGTCCATACATTGGGGTCCTGTCCATTCCTTAGGGTCCTGTCCATGCTTTGGGATCCTGTCCATTCTTTGGGATTTTGTCTATGCCTTGGGGTCCTGTCTGTTCCTTGGGGTCCTGTCCATTCCTTGAGATCCTGTCCGTTCCTTGGGGTCCTGCCCATTCCTTGGGGTCCCATCCATTCCTTGGGATCCTGTCTGTACCTTGGGATCCTGTCTGTACCTTGGGATCATGTCCATGCTTTGGGATCCTGTCCATGCCCGGTGTCCTGTCCATTCCTTGGGATCCTGTCACAGGGACCATTCCTGCTCGAGTGTCCAACACCCTGGAATGACACACATTTCCATGGACACTGGCAGTGGAGCAGCAGGGACTCCTCTGTGTGATTCCTGCCTCAGGGTGCTGCTGCCCTGTCACAGTGGCCATTCCCACACATTTCCAAGGGCACTGGGAGTGGAGCAGCAGGGACTCCTCTGTGTGATTCCTGCCTCGGGGTGCTGCTGCCCTGTCACAGTGGCCATTCCCAATCCCGTGATGCCCTCTGATGTCCAGCAGTGCCAGAGGGGGATGTTCCTTTGGCACAGGTTTCTGGGAATGGGGCTCTGGCTCCCAGCCCAGGGCAGGAAGCAGCTGTGGCCTGGCTGCTCCTGTGTTCCCGAGGCACTGCTGGAGCAGCTCCAGGGTGAAGGTTGGGGCAGGAGGGGCTCCCCCTTCCCTGGGATCCCAGGGCAGGGTCAGGCCTGACAGAGCATTCCTGATCCCCCATGGATTGTCTCCAAGCCCCTTAGACCTTTTCCACAGGGGCTGAGGGGGTCTCTGGGGAAAATTCCTTGGCTTCTCCAGCCAGGAATGGGGTCTGAGCTGAATGTCCTCCCTGGGCAGGTCCTGGACCCGGAGCTGGAGGTGGCTGACCTCGCCTTCCCCCCTTCCACCATTTCTGCCTCTTCCCTCAAGATGCAGGTGAGAGGGAGAGGGTCCCTGGGTGAGGGGCTGTTCTTGGGGACACCCAGGACAGGGTGGGGAGGGTCCCTGGGTGAGGGGCTGTTCTTGGGGACACCCAGGACAGGAGGGAGAGGGTCCCTGGGTGAGGGGCTGATCCAGGGACACCCAGGACAGGATGGGGATTGTCCCTGGGTGAGGGGCTGCTCCCTGGGGACACCCAGGACAGGATGGGGAGAATCCCTGGCTGTTCCAGGGACACCCAGGACAGGATGGGGAGAATCCCTGGCTGTGCCAGGGACACCCAGGACAGGATGGGGAGAATCCCTGGCTCAGGGGCTGCTCCCCAGAGCCATCCCAGCTCTCCCACACCATTCCAGCCCCGTGTCCATCCCAGGCCACTGCTCCCAGCCCTGGCTGGATCCTGCAGTGCCGTGGGCTCTGGATTCATGGCCAGGCTGGAGCAGGCAGGGAATGTTTGGGTTTGCAGCACTCCCAGATCCGCAGAGCTCCCTCTCCTCCCTGCGCAGCTCTGGGAGGGCAGAGCAGCGATTCCCCTTTTCCCTGCAATCTCAGCTGCATTTCCTGCCCCGGGAGCTGCCCCGTGCACACCCCGTGTCCCACAAGCCCAGGCTGTGCTTCCCTGTTCCAGGACAAGGAGATCCGGGCTGTGTTCCTGCGCCTGTTTGCTCAGCTGCTGCAGGGCTACCGCTGGTGCCTGCACATCATCCGCATCCACCCCGAGCCCGTCATCCGCTTCCACAAGGTGAGGGCCCCGGGATGAGCCGGGCTGGGGCAGCTGAGTGCAGGAAACACTGACCTCCCAACGTCCCTGCCCTGCCACCTGCATCCCGTGTTTGTCCTGGAGTGTCCCTGTCCCCTGTCCCGGAGG
>OU383777.1:257637-279346 GCA_910950805.1 Acrocephalus scirpaceus scirpaceus
GAGCCCCAGTAATGAGCTGTGTTCAGATCTGGATATGCCCGAGGATATTATTATTATTAAGATAATTATTATTATTATTAAGATAATTATTATTATTATTATTATTAAAGCTCTCACTGGCACTCAGGGACTCGCAGCCAGGCTGGAATTGCAGCACAAGGCACGGACAGCCCCAATCTCCCGGGGTTGTTGCTGCCCCATCCCTGCCAGGTGGAATCACTGCTCCCAAAGCTCAGCATTCCCGGGATTCCCGGGATGGATCCATTGGATCCCTGTCCCCCAGGCCATGAGCTGTGATCCCTGCCCGCCCAAAGAGCTGCTCTGAGGGGAACTGAGCTGAGCAGGGAGGATCCAGCAGCGCCTCATTCCCATCTCCCCATCCCACACGGATCTGGGCACCCTGGCAGGCAGAGGGGACAGGCTGGAAGATCCCCCGGGATCCAGCCAGGCTGTGCCAGGATCCTTCAGCTTCCCTGGAATCAGTTCTGGGGCCCCAGGAATGCCCAAAGGAAGCTGATGTCCAGCAGAACTCTAGCACCAATCCTTGGAAAATTAAGACTTCAATGTGTCTCCAACCAGGACCTCAAAGCTGATCCTGTCTGAGAGTCCTGCCTGGAGTGGGATTGATCCTGCCTGGAGTGGGATTGATCCTGCCTGGAGTGGGATTGATCCTGCCTGGAGTGGGACTGATCCTGCCTGGAGTGGGATTGATCCTGCCTGGAGTGGGATTGATCCTGCCTGGAGTGGGATTGAGCCCTGAACACCAAGCGGGGGAAGCAAAGCACAAAATGAGATTTTTTTTTCCCTCCCAGTGCAATGAACTTTAAATTATTAATTTTAAATTACACAGAGCGAGTGAAAACTTCCAGAACAAGAGCCCTGCACCATCTGATTCCCAAGGAATTGGGGCTGGGGGTCAGCCCAGCCCTGCCAGCAGCACACGAGTGGCTCAGAGCCCCAGTAACCTCCAGCATCCCAGTAACCCCCAGTAACCTCCAGTACCCCAGTAACCTCCAGTACCCCAGTTATGGGATCCAGCCCCTTTTCCCTACAAATAGAATGGATTTGGGCACAAATTGGGGCTGTGGGAGTGGGGCTGAGGCACTGGGACACAGTGGGAACACCTCAGTCCCCTCCCAGCCCAGGTAAGGACAGTGCAGGAGCACTGGGAACACCTCAGTCCCTCCCAGCCCAGGTAAGGACATTGCAGGAGCACTGGGAACACCTCAGTCCCTCCCAGCCCAGGTAAGGACATTGCAGGAGCACTGGGAACACCTCCCAGCCCAGGTAAGGACATTGCAGGAGCACTGGGAACACCTCAGTCCCTCCCAGCCCAGGTAAGGACATTGCAGGAGCACTGGGAACACCTCAGTCCCTCCCAGCCCAGGTAAGGACATTGCAGGAGCACTGGGAACACCTCAGTGCCCAGGTAAGGACAGTGCAGGAGCACTGGGAACACCTCAGTCCCCTCAGTGCCCAGGTAAGGACATTGCAGGAGCACTGGGAACACCTCAGCCCAGGTAAGGACATTGCAGGAGCAGACAGCACAGCCAGGCTGCCTTGCTGGGAATGAGGTACTTCCCACCCTCAGGAATGCATCCCAAAGCAGCTGTCTGTGTGCCAAAGGCAGGATTTTCCAGGATTTTCCAGGATTCCACATGCCAGGGGGTTCCAGCTCAGCTGTCCCAGCCCCCCCAGTGCCCCTGGTGTGCCCCCCAGGCTGGGCTGGCAGTGAGCTCAGAGCCTGGCACCAGCATGGCATTCCTGGGAGCCTGGGCACATCCCACATCCCAAATCCCAGCTCCAGGTGCTCCCCTCACCTGGCCCTGCTCTCCCAGCCCCCCTGAGGGACCCGGGTGTCCCCCAGGGCTCTCTGTGTCCCCTCCCCGGGTGGGCACGGCCACAGCCGAGTCCCTTGCAACGCTGCCATCACCAGGTACAAAGTGCAAAAGTGTTTGCTGTTCCTGCATCCATTAAAAAACTTTAAAAACAGAACAAAAACAAACAGAGAAAGGATTTCCATCATCATTTGCAAATACATTAATTCAGTCTCCAAAGAGCCAGCGAACCCCTGGTCACCTCCTCGCGGGCAGGGCCCCCCTGCGGCCAACACGGACACCTGCAGGAGAGGCCACCTGTGACCCATTCCAGATCCTGCCCTGATCCACCACGTGTCCATGGAGCGCCGGAATGCAGGGACACCTCATTCCCTCTGGGCGGGGACAAGCCCGGCTCGGCCCTGCCCCGTTCCCTCCCTGCTCCCTCCCACGGAAGTGTTGGCATTCCTCCTCTCCTGTGAAATGTTTCTGGTAAGGCTTTATTGCTCTACAAAGCGGTGCAAAGGCTGCCCGAGGACAGCTCCATCAGGAACTTTGGTCACACGGCTGCGGGATTTGTGCGCTGGCCCCGCCGCTGGACCTGCTACCTTCCCAAGAGAAGCTGAACACTGTGTGCAATAACACTGGGAAAAACAGCACTGAACCCCAAAAAAACAAAAACCACGGGGAAAAGGGGGACAACTGAAATCAGGCAGAAGGTTTTGGGAAGAGCCCGTCATTCCCGTGAGGACTGAACTCAATGCTACATTTGGACAATGCCGAGTTTGTCTTTCCGAACGGATCGGTGCTGTCGGATCTGCGTGTCTGGTCCTGAACGCCAGCTCGCTCTCATCAATGCAGCATTTATTAAAAAATAAAATTAAAATGAAAAAAAAAAAAAAATATATATATATAATAAAGAATTGACAAATTGCATCACCAGGGAGCAGCCTGGCCTGGCTCACACACGTCCCGGGGCGGCGGCGGTGGCGGCGTCAAGCGGGGCCGTTCAACGTGGCTTCGGTGCAGGGCAAGGCCTCCTCAGTCCTGCAGGGACACCAGGAGCAGCCTTAGGGACACGGGACACACCTGGAAAATCCCCAGAGCCTCCCTCATCCCTCCTGGGAATGCCTTTCTGCCGGGAGCTGAGAAACTCCCCCAGTCCTTCATGGAATAATTCAGGAAAATCAATGTGGAATCAGGGAATGGCCAGGTGGGAAGGGACCTTGAAGCTGGAGAGTCCCAACCTCTTCCAGGGTGATCAGAGGGGTGGGGAATCTCTGCTGTGAGGTCAGGGAGAGAGTTGGGAATGTTCAGCCAGGGAGAGCTTCCAGAACATTCCAGGGCCTGCAGGGGCTCCAGGAGAGCTGCAGAGGGACTGGGGACAAGGGACAGAGGGACAGGACACAGGGAATGGCTTCCCAGTGCCACAGGGCAGGGCTGGATGGGATCTTGGGCAGGAATTCCTGGCTGGGCTGGAATTGCCAGAGCAGCTGTGGCTGCCCCTGGATCCCTGGAATTGCTCTTGGATGGGGCTGGGAGCAGCCTGGGACAGTGGGAGGTGTCCCTGCCATGGCGGGGTGGCACTGGGGTGGCTCTGAGGTCCTTTCCCACCCCGCCATCCCAGGATTATTCCCTCACCTGTCTCTCGTGGCCGTCTCTGTGGCAGTGCTGACAGCAGGGGTCGCTCTCTGGTGCCCGTCCGTGTGCGTGGCCGCGCTGCTCCGGCCTCGGGGGGCTCCGCACGTCCCGGGCTCGGCCACCGGAGGCGTCTCCACAGCTGCTCTGTCAGAGTCACTGCGGGGCAGGGACACCTCAATGGAGATCAGCCCATGGGAAAGCAGGATCACACTGGAATGGGGCTCAGATTCCAATGGGGAAAGCAAAATTCCTCCTGCTCTTCTCATACAGGCTTAAAGATGCCATTGGGAATGAGAACTGGGATTAAAAGCAGCAGGGATGTCCTGGAGGCTCCAGGTCCCAAACCCAACAGGGCACAGCAGAGCAGCTCCTGGAGGGAGGAATTCCCAATTCCTGCTGCAAATCTGAGCATTCCCAAAGCACCACTGCTGGGACATGGACACTGCTCTGCTCCACAGATTCTGCCCTCAGGCTTCTGGGGCACCCAGAAAATCCTGGGTTTAGGGCAGACCTAAAATCCCATAATTCCCATTTCCTGCTGCAAATCCAGTCTGAGCATTCCCAAAGCACCAATCCCACTGCTATTGCTGGGATGGCACAGCCTGCTCTGCTCTGCTCCACAGATTCTACCCTCAGCCTTCTGGGGCACCCAGAAAATCCTGAATTTAGGGCAGACCCTAAAATCCCATAGAGGAAAAACCCAACAGGGCACAGCAGAGCAGCTCCTGGAGGGAGGCATTCCCAATTCCTGCTGCAAATCTGAGCATTCCCATTCCCACTGCTGGGACATGGACACTGCTCTGCTCCACAGGCTCTGCCCAAGGGGCCCCTCAGGCTTCTGGGGCACTCAGAAAATCCTGGATTTAGGGCAGACCTAAAATCCCATGGAGGAAAAACCTAACAGGACACAGCAGAGCAGCTCCTCGAGGGAGGCTTTCCTAATTCCTGCTGCAAATCTGAGCATTCCCAAAGCACCATTCCCACTGCCACTGCTGGGACATGGACACTGCTCTGCTCCACAGGCTCTGCCCTCAGGCTTCTGGGGCACCCAGAAAATCCTGGATTTAGGGCAGACTTAAAATCCCATGGAGGAAAAACCCGCAGGGATTGGATGTCCAGAATTCCAGAATCCAAACACGAAGGGACCACGGGGGTGCCACTGGAGGGACAATGACCCCAGTGAGGCACCAACAACCAAAGCTCAAATCCTGGCAAAGGAAACTGCAGGAACAAACCCTCCCAATCTCGTTTGGAATAAACCCACCCAGATTTCCAGCTGGATAAGGGATTTCTGTGCACATCCCATTTTTTGGCTTCCAAGGCACAGGATGAGCTGCCCCAGGAATGATTTTCCTCCCAGTTTCCATCTGGAACAATTCCTTCTCCCTCTCTCCCAGAGCAAACCTCCACAAAAGGGAGGAAAGCTGGAGATGGCTGAGCTGGAATCCTGTCACTGGCTCTGGGGGAGTTTTCATGGAATGAAATAATCCCAGCTGGATAATGGGACATGTGATGGGGATTGGAGACTGAGGTTCTATTTCTGGAGCACTTCTCTTGACAAAAAAAACCATAGAAATGAGGAAAAATGAGATCCAAACATTCCCTCTCCTCCAGGGCTCCAAAATACACCTTGGAGAGACACAGGGATGGAGCTGCATTCCCAGGAATGTTGCTGGAACATCACATCCCACACAAAAAACCTGGAGCTTGACATTTCCATGGCTCTAAGAGAAATTCCTGAAGCCCAACCCCTGAAATTTCCAGGGCAGGAGGATTCCAGAGTTACCTGAGCACCCACGGGGGCTCAGGAATTTCTCTGCCTTCCCTTGGATCCTGAAAAATCCCAGCTGGAAAATCCCGGCCAGACCCAGGGGTGACACAATCCCAACAAGGAGTTTGTGTGGGATGTCCTTGGACACTGCAGGGATGGGACCCCAAACCTCCCAGTGCAGCTGGATCCAAACTGGGAAGCTGAGAGCAATTCCTGAGCTGCCTAAGGATCCCCCTGGGCAGCTGGGATGGGGCTCAGGGAGGGTGCAACATCTGGAGGATGTGCTGGGAGCAACATCTGGTTCTCCATGGAATCCACGGAGGCCTTGGGCAGCTCCAAGGATAAAAAACCTCCCTGTGGATTCCAGGGACAAAAGGAAGGAAAACCCTGAGTCCCTGAGCAGCTCCAAGGGTAAAAAAGCTCCCTGTGGATTCCAGGGACAAAGGGAAGGAAAATTCTGAGTCTTTGGGCAGCTCCAAGGGTAAAAAAACCTCCCTGAGGATTCCAGGGACAAAAGGAAGGAAAACCCTGAGTCCTTGGGCAGCTCTGAGGAGAATCAGAGATCTCTGTGTGGATTCCAGGGACAAGGGAAGGAAAACCAAGGAGAATCAGAGATCTCTGTGTGGATTCCAGGGATAAGGGGAAGGAAAATCCTGAGTCCTTGGGCAGCTCCAAGGGTAAAAAAACCTCCCTGTGGATTCCAGGGACAAGGGGAAGGAAAACCAAGGAGAATCAGAGATCTCTGTGTGGATCCCAGTATTCCAGGAGCACAAGGGGAAGGAAAACCCTGAGTCCCTGAGCAGCTCCAAGGGTAAAAAACCTCCCTGTGGATTCCAGGGATAAAAAGAAGGAAAACCTTGAGTCTTTGGGCAGCTCCAAGGATAAAAAACCTCCCTGTGGATTCCAGGGACAAGGGAAGGAAAACCAAGGAGAATCAGAGATCTCTGTGTGGATTCCAGTATTCCAAGGGCACGAGGGGAAGGAAAAGCTGTTCCTACAGGAATGGGGTTTGTGCAGGTTTGGGGAAGTGCTTGGAGAGAGTCACAACCCACAGGGTGACTCCAGAATGTTCCTGATTTCCCTGGAATCATGAAGGAATGTGGTAAGATATGGATATTCCCTCTGTGGGCAGAGTGGCCTGGGAGAGCTGAGGGCACTGGGAAGGTTCTGGGTGGTGATTCCCACTGGGAGCAGCTCCAGTCCCAGCTGTGGCACTGCTGCTGTCCTCCCACAGTTTCCCTTGGGATCTCTGGCCATGGACAGAGCTGTGGAGAGCCACAGACACCTGTCAGGGGAGGCCCTGGCTGCTCCAGGATTTCCTGTCTTTGCCACAGAGGAATCAGCTCTGGAGAAGGGCAGGCAGGAAGGTTCAAGAAGGTTTATCCCTCTGGAATGTGGTACAGACACTTGTCTGGAGAGGAGAACATTCCCTGTGTGCCAAACCAGGAATAAACACTTCCCTCCTGCCAGGAATGCAGGGAAGAGGAGAACATCTCAAAGAGGATGGACCAGGAACAGCTGGGGCTGGGTGAGGTGGGATATCAGGAAAGGTTCTTCCTCCAGAGGGCACTGGAACAGCTCCCCTGGGAATGGGAACAGCTCCAGAGCCCCCAGAATGTCTGGACAGTGCTGAACATGTCCCCAGCACCCCCCATGCCATCCCAGGGGCAGGAGCTGCTCCCAGCAGACACCAGGACATGGAACCCATGGAGAGGGACACTGGAAGCACCACCCAGAGCCACCCCAGCCCACGGAGAGCCCTTCCCACCTGCTGGGAGCTGCCCTGTCCTTGCCGGGCTCCTGTGCCGTGGGTTCCGTGGCAGCCTTGGCTTTGTCATTGTCTTCGTCGTCGTCGCTGTCGGAGCTGCCCGAGGAGCTGCTGTCCAAGGCCCCCAGCGGCGCCTTCCGTGCCCCGCAGGCGTTCCACACGCAGGGAGAGGCGGCAGCGCTGGCTGCGGGAGGAAGAGCCACGCTGCAGCCCTGGGACAGCGCCCCCAGGGGTCACACAGCGCCCGCAGAGGGGCTGGAATGGGCTGGGGGGGAAGGATCTCAACGCCCACCATGGGTGAGGACACCCCACACCGCCCCAGAGTGATCCAAGTCTGGCTGGGACACTTCCAGGGATAAATGAAGTGTCCCTGTGGTGTCAGCTCCAACTCACTGCAGCTCCATCCCTTCCCTGCTGGTAAATCCCTCGGGATTTCTGCCTTTGTTTCATTCAGGGAACGCCCAGGTTTGCCCTGCCCCAGGAGCTCCGTGCAGAGTTCCCAGGAGCTCAGAGCCCCCCCCGTGTCACTCACAGTTCTTGTCCTGGCCCTGGGCCGGGCTCCTGTCGGTGCCGCCGCTCTCGGTGTCCACGGGGGAGCTGCAGCGAGGGCCGGACTCAGAGCTGGGGAGGGAAGAGCCCTGAGCAGGGAGCCAGGGGCACCCCAGAGCCTCCCAACAGCCCAGCAGCAGTGACCAACCCTGCTCGTTCTTCCATCAATGTTCTGAATTTCTCTAAACTTTATTTATTGGTTTTGTACCCCAGTGAGGACACAGACAGCAGGGCTGTGTCCCAGTCAGGAGCACAGAGCCAGGATTACCCCAGAGCCTCCCAACACCCCAGCAGCAGTGACTGGCCCTGCTCCTCCTCCCATCAATGTTCTGAATTCCTCTACACCTTATTTCCTGATTTTCTAAACCAGTGAGGACACAGACAGCAGGGCTGTGTCCCAGTCAGGAGCACTGGGAAGCTCCCCAGAGCCTCCCAACACCCCAGCAGCAGTGACCAACCCTGCTCCTCCTCCCATCAATGCTCTGAATTTCTCTAAACTTTATTTCCCAGTTTTGTACCCCAGTGAGGACACAGAAAGCTCCCAGCCCCACTCAGGAGCACAGAGCCAGGATCACCCCAGAGCCTCCCAACAGCCCCAGCAGCAGTGACTGGCCCTGCTCTTCCTCCCATCAATATCCTGAATTTGTCTAAACCTTATTTCCCAGTTTTCTACCCCAGTGAGGACACAGACAGCAGGGCTGTGTCCCAGCCCCAGTCAGGAACACTGGGAAGCTCCCCAGAGCCTCCCAACACCCCAGCAGCAGTGACCAACCCTGATCCTCCTTCCATCAGTGTTCTGAATTTCTCCACACCTTATTTCCCGGTTTTCTACCCCAGTGAGGACACAGAAAGCTCCCAGCCCCAGTCAGGAGCACTGGGAAGCACAAAGGAGCCCTGATCCAGGATCATCAGACAATATTAAACAATAAAAGGGAAGCGATGTGAAGGAGAAGAAGGAAGGATTACAGCAGGCACTCCATGAAAATGTACCCCAAATATTCCCCCAGCCCCAGGGGAGCTGGAATTGCGTGGCTCTTACCAGCAGAAAGGCTGGAAGTCTGTGAACTTGGCCCAGCCCTTCTCCTCCGGGGCGCTGCTCTGTGGGGTGGCCGAGTCCCACACGCTGGAGCCCACGTCCATGGCCACGGGCGGCGTGGGGCTGGCGTCGAACACGGCCGTCCAGCCTGCCCCTGCACACAGCACAGCCTGGGGTGCCAGCCCAGCCTCAGCCAGCCAGAACTCCCCGGGGACCCAGGGGCACCCCAGGGACACCCCAGGGATCCAGGGGCACCCCAGGGATCCAGGGGCATGGCAACCCAGTCCAGGGACACCCCAGGGGTCCAGGGGCACCACAGGGACACCCCAGGGATCCAGGGGCACCCCAGGGATCTAGGGGCATGGCAGCCCAGCCCAGGGACATCCCACAGACAGACCAACCCTGCCCAGGGGCACCCTAGGGATCCCAGAGACATCCCACAGACAGACCAACCCATCCCAGGGACATCCCAGGGATCCAGGGACATCCCAGGAACACCCCAGGGATCCAGGGGCACCCCAGGGATCCAGGGACACCCCAGGGATCCAGGGGCACCCCAGGGATCCAGGGACATCCCAGGAACACCCCAGGGATCCAGGGACACCCCAGGGATCCAGGGGCACCCCAGGGACACCCCAGGGATCCAGGGACACGGTTACCCAGCCCAGGGACACCCCAGGGACATCCCACAGACAGGCCAACCCATCCCAGAAATAACCCAGGGATCCCAGGGACACAGCAAAGCAGTCCAGGGACACCCCAGGGATCCAGGGACACAGCAGCCCATCCCAGGAACCCTTTCCCTGGGATTCCCCCTGTGGAGCTGCCTGACACAAGGGCTGCTCTGGGGCAGGGCTGCAGCTCCCAGAGACTCCAGAGGCACAGAACCCTGACATTTCTGTTCCCCCCTGGCTATGAGGGACTGGGCACTCTGCAGGGGAGCAGGGCCCAGGGCAGTGCCCCCCATCATTGGTACCTTGGGAGGGCTCTGAGTCCTTCCTCTCCGGGGTGCTGCCCTTGTGTGGGGAGGGGGTTGGTGGCTGCTGCTCCTCATCCTCCGAGTCCACGCTGCCGTCGTGGTCCCCGTTCTCCAGGTCACTCTTGGAGCTCTCTGACGTCTGTGATGCTCCAAACCTGGATGGGAAGTGGGAGTGAGCCAGGCCTGCATCCCTCAGCTCCTCCTCTTCATCCCTGGGGAAACAGCCCAGAGCCTTTTCCAGGGTCCTGGAAATGTTTTCCCCAATTTCTCGGGGCAGTTGTGGGTGCTTAGAGAGATTCCCCCACATTCCCGAGGGTTTTGGTGTCAGAATTCCCTGGAGGTGCAGGGCTGGGGACACCACACAAGGGGACAGACACTGGAGTGGAGCCCACCCTGTGCCCTGGCAGCACCTGAGGCTGTTGATGCTTTGCAAGGACACGATGAGGTCCTTGATGTTTTCCCTGTTCCCTTTGATCACATTTCAGATTGGGAATTATGGAAATAACCTTATTTAATAAGTGGTTCTGTCAAAGGGATGAAAAATTATTTCAAAGCCTCAGATGCCCCTGGGAGGCCTCTTGTTCTCACTTTTCTGCTTTGAATGTTCTGAGAAAAAATGTTCTGCCCACTTCCCTCAGTCTCACCTCCTCCTCCTCCTCTCCAAAGATGAGGGAGGGAGCAAATTCCAAGTGTTTCACACTAACGGTGGGGGTTCTGATGGAAGACTCATTAATTAGGTGTTCCCATTGTTAATGAACTCCCTCAAACTGGATCTGTCCCAACTCAGGAGCACCCCCAGCACAAGCGGCAGGGAAAGAGCTCAGATAAAAACTCACAGCCCCAAAATGACACAAACCCCAAGGAATTCCTCCTGGCCTGGATTGAAACGTGAGGATTCCCAGCAGCAGGGGGAACATCAGGGCTCTGCTTTGACCTTACCGTGTCCTGGACTTGACCTGGGTCGCGTAGTTCATCTCCTTCTCCTCCCAGATGTCCTCCTCCTCCTCGTTGTCGTCGAACTGCTGGATGCGCTCGTTGCAGCAGGCCTCGAACAGGGAGGCGTTGGGCTGCAGGGCCAAGGGGAGGTCACGTTCCAGAGCCTCTCTGGACACTCTGATCTAAGCACAAGTGTCAGGGCTGACTAAATCCAGCTTTGCTCAGGAGCTGGGATCACCTGGGATCACCTGGGATCACCTGGGATCACCACAGTCCAGCTGCTGCTCTGCTTTGGGGCAATAAAGCAGGAAAGGGCAGGAAGAGCCTGGCAATGTTTTATATCCATGAGAAATCCAGCTCTGCCTATGCTTCCCTAACCCGGGACTGGAAAAGTGATCTAAAGCTGGGAGAGCTGGGGGTGCTCCCCTGGAGAAGGGAAGGCTCCAGGGAGAGCTTCCAGAACATTCCAGGGCCTGAAGGGGCTCCAGGAGAGCTGCAGAGGGACTGGGGACAAGGGACAGAGGGACAGGACACAGGGAATGGCTTCCCAGTGCCACAGGGCAGGGCTGGATGGGATCTTGGGAATTGGGAATTCCTGGCTGGGCTGGAATTGCCAGAGCAGCTGTGGCTGCCCCTGGATCCCTGGAATTGCTCTTGGATGGGGCTGGGAGCAGCCTGGGACAGTGGGAGGTGTCCCTGCCATGGCAGGGGTGGCACTGGGGGGGCTCTGAGGTCCCTTCCCACCCAAGCATTCCATGATTCTAAGAACAGACTGGCACTGCAGGCAGGGAGGAGGATTCCTCAGAGGGAACATTTCCTGTGAGGAAGCCCTGAAGGACCAAGCAATGCCCCGGCTCTCTCAGCCCCCCTGCACTCCCCAAAGCCCCCCCAGAGCTCTCTCAGGATGCCTCAGGACCTTTCCAGAAGCACATTTCTCCCAGCCCACTCACGCTGTCGTCGTCGGCGTCGATGTTGAAGTTGATCTCGGCGATGCGGTCGAAGGGAGCGCTGGGAGGGAGGAGGGAGGGAAGAACCTCAGGGCCTGAACTTCCCAAAGGGGACACGCCTGGGCTGGGCTGGGAGCCCTGCACAGCCACTGTCCCCTCACTGAGGGAAGGGTTATTCCAGCCTGGAATATTCCCTGCACCATGCAGGGGATTCCTGGGGGGATCAGGGGAATCAGGCTCTGCTCCCAGAGACAGGAGGAGAGGGAATGGTCCCAGGTTGGGCTCAGGGTGGATTCAGCAGGAATTTCCTCATGGAAAGGGTGCTCAGGGCTTGGAATTGCCCAAATGGGAGGTTTGGAGTGCCCATCCCTGGAGGTGTCCAGGGAATTCCTGGATGTGGCACTCAGGGGCTGCCCAGGGAGGTTTGGATTCTCCATCCCTGGAGGTGTCCAAGGAATTCCTGGATGTGGCACTCAGGGGCTGCCCAGGGAGGTTTGGAGTGCCCATCCCTGGAGGTGTCCAAGGAATTCCTGGAGGTGGCACTCAGTGGCTGGGGACAAGGAGGGCACTGGGCACAGCTGGGACTCGGTGATCCCAGAGGGATTTTCCAGCCTCAGGAATTTTGGGATTCACTGAATCTCAGTGCAGGAGTGGCTCAAAGCCCGAGCTGTGGCTGTGCTGTGAATATCCCAGGATGTGAACATCCCAGGATGACTCAATTCCCAATCCAAGCCAGAGGAGCCCCTGGTGGGAACAGCAGAGGGTGCTGCAGGCCCAGAAATTCCCAATTCCCAGAGTTTGCATCCAGGAAGAGCTCACTCCCCCTACTCATGGATCTGGAGCTTTTCCAGGGTTATTTTCTTTGAAAGATTCCCCAGCTCAACACTCCTGCAATCCCAAGGACACTGAGACACGACTGATAATCCCTAAATATTCCAATTCACTTCCAGCCCAGTGTCCAACAGCTGGAAACAGCTGGCAGGGAGCACCACTCCCAGAATATTCCAGGTTTTGCAGGACATTCTCCTTTTCCAATGACAAACAGAGCTGTAACATCCCAGGCACAGACTTTTTCCAGCTCCCTGTTCATTTTACACCAGGCACGAGGCTGCTGGGGCAGCTCCTCAGGGATTGAACTCCTCCCTGCCCCTCATTTACATGGGGCCATGTTTGCCAGATGTGAAAAGTTTGTTGGGTTTTTTTAATTTATGTGTAGAACTAAATAATTTCTGTTCCATTTAACTCTGATTCTATTCTAGAACTTTTTTGCCTTATCCAGTTTCTGACATCTCTGAAGCTCAGGAAAAATCCTGGATGGGAAGGGCAGAGGTGCTGCCTTGGATCCCAAGGAATTCCTGGCATGGAGACAAACCCAGGAGCACTGGGATTCCCTGGAGTGCTGCTCTGTCCATAACTGGTCCCAGTTTCAGGACTGTTATGGGATAATCCCAGTGCCAGGTACATCTCTAAGAGAGGATGAGCTGCAGCTTAAATGGGATGAAAGGAATTCTGTAAAAGCAGAGAATTCCAAGCTCTGGATTCAGCAAGTTGTGTAACACTGAATCTCCTTCCCTGTCTCCCTGAACTGCCCTGCTCCCTTCCTCAGGAGGGGGAAAATGGCTGCATTTTCCAAGGATTCCATCAGAGCACTGTCCCTTCACTCCTCATTCCAACAAGGATTTAATTCCTTGGGAAAATCTGTTTAACTGCCCAGAGTTTGCTCTCATGCTTTGCCTTTAAACTCATTCCAGACCAGGGCTGGACAACAGTTGCCTGCTTTATTTCCAATATCCCTCTTTAAAATGAAGGAATACTTTTCCTTGCTTCTCCACCTGGCTCTGGAGATGGGGCTGGGCTCCTGGAAAACAAGGAGCTGTTTCCAACCTGAGGAGGGATAACGAGGCTCATTTGTAAACCTGAAGCAGAGGGAGGATGGGATGCAGGGAGGCTGAAAGGCCAAACACCCCCAGACTCACTTGATGTTGTCATCCTGGTCTGCAAACTCCTCGTCATTGAAGCCGAACTGATCGGCGAAATTCGCCGTCATCTGCTGGATCTGGTACTCGGAGAAGGCCTGGGAAGGGATCCCAAAAATTCCATCATCAGGGTGTCCAGAGACATCCCAGAAACAATCATGGAGCTGCATGGAATCAGCTCCTCCAGGAAAGCTTTAAACCCCCAGGGAAGTGTGTGAAATCCTCATTCCCACCCCTTCCCATGGATTCCCGCCCCGATGCCTCCTGTGCTGCTCCCAGGTGGATCCCAGGCCATGGAATTGCTCTGGGAAAGCCCAAAGGAGCTGAGCACACAACTGGGAGCAGAGCTCAGGAAGCTGCTGGACCAGGATGGACCAAAGGAAACAGGAGCAATCAGTTTCCTGGGAATAGTGAAGATGTTCCCAACTCACCTGCTGGAGGGTGAGCTCGTTGGGAAAAGCACTTTCAATGTCCTCATCCTCGCTGGAGGAGTGCAGGTGGTGGGTGCTCACCTGGGAAAGCACAAAGCAGTCAGGGAACCAGGGAAAGCTGGAAAAGCTCCAACATTTCAGTTCCTCCAAACAGGAGCTGCCCCAAGGAGTGAATCCCAGGGAGCAGCTCAGCACCACGGATCAGCTCTGCTCTGAGATTTTATGGAATATGTTTATGGAAATGCTTTCTGCTCTGAGTTGAAGTGCTCTTCAGCAAAACAAGGAGAAGAGAAAAACCAGGATTATCCCTTTTTTCTGTGAGGGGAAGCCCAGCAGGCCCTGGAGTGACCAACTCACCAAATCCACCGTGTTTCTCCGATTTGTCTCCGTCAGAGTCTCCTCCACAAAACTCTCCCACCTGCCCCTGCAGTCCTCAGGCAGCTCTGGAACGAGAGGGACACAAAATCCATGGATTTGGGTGTCCTGAACTCCCTGGGGACCCACCTGGGCTAAGGACTCACAGCTTCTCTCACCCTGCTGGGGACAACCCCGAGCAGGGCTCCAGCTGTGCTTGGGTCTTCCCTTTGCTGCTGGGGATTGGGGGTCCCTTCCCTCCCATCCCTCCCATCCCTCCCAGCCCAGTTCAAGCAGAACTTGAGGGTTGGGGAAAGGGAATGGAGAAATAATAAAAGGAGAAAAGAGTAGAATTTTGTGCCCCTGGATTGTCACTGCCTGGTTGTGGCCTCTCCCAGCCTGAGCAGCGGGGATGGAAAATGTGGAAAATGTGGAAAATGGAAAATCTTCCTTCCTGCCACTCAAACTCATGGGACAAAAATTCTCCAGTGAGGGCAGGATGGACAAACCCTGGCAATGGGAATATCCCTGATGAGCACATCTGGGGCCTCTGGGGATATTTAACCTCGTGTCTCTTTCCTCATGGAATCCTGGAATGGTTTGGGTGGGAAGGGAGCTCAGAGTCCCTCCAGTGTCCATGGCAGGGACACCTCCCACTGTCCAATCCTGACCTCACTGTGTGAAAACCAAGAGCAGCCAAAGGGATCTCACCATACTTTAAATGATGGGACACTGTGGGATTTCTCTGGGAATCCTTTCCGATGGGAAAGGATTGAAATACCTGCAGGGAGTCCTGCCAGGAGCTCCCAAGGGTTATTTTTCCCTGGAGAGCAGTGAGGGGGAGCTGGAGGAGGAGGAGGAGGAGGAGGAGGAGGAGGAGGAGCAGGCAGTACCTTTGATGAAGTCACTGATCTGGGCCTGCATGGGTCCCTTCTCCATGTTGTGCACCACGGCGTTGGCGATGCGGGTCAGGTGCCCCATGTTCCCTCTCCTCCTGCCGCCCTCTGCCCTGGAACAGAGAGCAGCCGCTACCACGGAGCTGGGATACCCCTGGAGATGGGATATCCATGGAGATGGGATATCCATGGAGATGGGATATCCATGGAGCTGGGATGGGATATCCACGGAGCTGGGACATCCATGGAGCTGGGATACCCACGGAGCTGGGATATCCATGGAGATGGGATATCCATGGAGATGGGATATCCATGGAGCTGGGACATCCATGGAGCTGGGATGGGACATCCATGGAGCTGGGATGGGACACCCATGGAGCTGGGATGGGATATCTATGGAGCTGGGATATCGATGGAGCTGGGACACCCATGGAGCTGGGATGGGATACCCAGAGAGCAGCCGCTACCACGGAGCTGGGATATCCATGGAGCTGGGATACCCATGGAGCTGGGATACCCATTGAGCTGGGACATCCATGGAGATGGGATACCCATGGAGCTGGGATACCCATTGAGCTGGGACATCCATGGAGATGGGATACCCATGGAGCTGGGATGGGACATCCATGGAGCTGGGACACCCACGGAGCTGAGATGGGACACCCAGAGAGCAGCCGCTACCACGGAGCTGGGATATCCATGGAGCTGGGATGGGATATCCATGGAGCTGGGATATCCATGAAGCTGGGATGGGACATCCATGGAGCTGGGATATCCATGGAGATGGGATGGGATATCCATGGAGCTGGGATATCCATGAAGCTGGGATGGGACATCCATGGAGCTGGGATATCCATGGAGATGGGATATCCACGGAGCTGGGATGGGACACCCAGAGAGCTGGGACACCCACGGAGCTGGGATGGGATATCCATGGAGCTGGGACACCCATGGAGCTGGGATGGGATATCCATGGAGCTGGGACACCCATGGAGCTGGGATGGGATATCCATGGAGCTGGGATGGGATATCCATGGAGCTGGGATATCCATGAAGCTGGGATGGGACATCCATGGGGCTGGGATGGGACATCCATGGGGCTGGGATGGGATATCCATGGGGCTGGGACACCCATGGAGCTGGGACATCCATGGAGCTGGGATGGGATATCCATGGAGCTGGGGTACCCATGGAGCTGGGACACCCATGGAGCTGGGATGGAACACCCAGAGAGCTGGGATATCCATGGAGCTGGGATATCCATGGAGCTGGGATACCCATGGAGCTGGAATGGGACATCCATGGAGCTGGGATGGGATATCCATGGAGCTGGGATGGGATATCCATGGAGCTGGGATGGGACACCCATGGAGCTGGGATGGGACATCCATGGAGCTGGGATGGGACATCCATGGAGCCAGGACAGAGCCCTAGGAATGACCCAGGCATTTCAGCCCCAATGGCCACAGAATTCCTGGCCCAAAGGCCACGGAATTCCAGCCCAAATGCCCACAGCATTCCAGGCACAATGGCCACAGAATTCCAGCCCAAATGCCCACAGAATTCCTGCCTCAATGGCCACAGAATTCCTGCCCCAATGGCCACAGCATTCCGGCTCCCAATGGCCACAGAATTCCTGCTCAAATGAGCACAGAATTCCAGCCCAAATGGCCACAGCATTCCAGCCCCAAAGGCCACAGAATTCCAGCCCAGATGCCCACAGAATGCCCCAGCCCAGCCCCACACACCCCAGCATTCCCTGCAGAACCCCAGCAGGGATCAGCCCTGCTCTGGCAGGTGGGATGAGCTCACCCCCAGCACAGGGACCTTCCCTCACTTTGCTTTGTTTTGAGATCCCTCCTCCTGCTCAGGTAACACGGGAGGGGCTCCAAACAAGGAGCTGAACATGGAAGGGATGCAGGAATAAACAATCTGATTGTAATTCCCAGGAAAGAAAACTCCCAGAGTTAAGGATGTCCAGCACAGCCACTGGCAGAGCTGCAGGGTGGGACTGGGATTGCAGCAGTGACTCCCCCAGAACGGAAAACATTCCCACCCAACCACGGGATTCCTCCCTGGGATAAAACCAGATCCCAACATTCCCTTCTCTGGAGAGTGAAACCGTGCTCAAAACCAGCTCAAGGAATCCTGGAATGGTTTGGGTGGGAAGGAAGCTCAGAGCCCCCCAGTTCCATGGGCAGGGACCTCCCAGTGTCCCCAGTGTCCCCAGTGTCCAGCCTGGCCTTGGGATCTGCTGGTCTCCATCTGCCCCCTGAGAGCAGCCAAGGACCTTCCTGGAAACTCCACCTTCCCAAGGTTCCAGCTGAGATTCCTCTGCTTAAATCCCTATTTTTTTTTTCCCTTCCACTCAGATTCTTTCCAGTGTGGTGGTGACTGGAACTCTCTGGCAGGAAATAGGGATGAGCTCTGGCTCTTTTCTGGTTTAATCAGGAAAACTCCCAAGCAGCACCCAGGGATATTTTTGGTCCTACAGAACAGGGCAAGGAAATGCCCAGCAAAATTCTTTATGTGGACAAGGGGCTGTAAAAAGGACCAAAAACCCCAAAAAACCCAACCCAAACCAAAAAAAAAAATGTAAACCAGACCTCAACCCATCAATTATGGCCTAAACAATTCCAGTGGGGCTCCAGAGCCCTTGGAAGCCACCAGGAGTTCAAAATAGAGAGGGAGGACCAAACACTGAGCTGGGCATGGAAACTGAAGCCTCTGGAATATTTCTACTTTAATGTTTTGTTCTGGTAAAATCTTGTAAAATCTTGTAAAATATTTAGTTCTTATCAGCCCAATCAGCACAAAATCCAAGGGGTTTATAAAGCTAAAATACAAAATCCAGGGCACAAATGCTTGGCCACCCCAACTCCCAACAGTTTTGTACTCCAGGGAGAATAAAATTGTGCATTTAAAACAAAAACCAAAAGAATGATAAAAGTGAATATTCCATGGGATTCCCTGAGAAAGCAGGAAAGCAGCAGACTGAGTGTTTGCATGGGGTGTTGGAAATATCCATAAAACCCATCATGCCTTCAAATCCTATTTGGGAATTTGGCAAACCAGCCCAGCTCCAAACCCCAACCAAAACCTGTCTGGACACCATTGAACTGGAAATTCCCCAAGAATATTCCAAAGTCCCCAGGCCAGCAATTCCTTACTGGATTTTGTCATTGGCTTCCCAGGCGTCCAATATCCTCTGCACCAGGCAGCACTTCTGGAACAGCTGCAGGGGAAAAGGAGAATATTTGGGATTTTCCAAAGGGGAATTGTGGATCCTGCTGTTCCCTCAGCCCAAGAGCCCCAATTCCTTCCTGGTTATTTCCCAGAGGATCCCAGGAATTAAAGCCCTGCTGGCATTTTCCAAGGCCTGGCCACTAACAGCTGGAATGTTCTTGGTTGGCTTTTTGTCCAAAATTTATAGTAATTTTTAATTAAAAAATAGGAATTTTAATAATAAATGGGAATAATTTTAATACTAAATAGGGATGATTTTAATAAATACCAAGGGTTTCACAGGGTCATTAAATGAGGGGAATTTTTAATGGGATGCTGCAAATAAAGTTACAAAAGCAACGACAGCTCCACAAAACCACTATAAATGATAATAAATAATGATAAAGCCCACTAAAAACAGATAATAAATAATAATAAAACCCACTATAAATGACAATAAATAATAATAGCCACCAAAACCAGATAATAAATACTAACAAAGCCCACTAAAAATGGATAATAAATAATAAAAATCACTAAAAAAAGGCAATAAATTATAACAAGACTCACTAAAAATTACATATAAAAATAAATAGTAACAAATCCACATTGAGACAAGTGCCTGTTCTGGAACATCCCATCCCAGAGATCCCAGGTGACCCCAGCCCATCCCAGAGATCCCAGGTGACCCCAGGCCCATCCCAGGACCCCTGGTGACCCCATCCCTGGACCCCCGTGCCCCATCCCAGCTCTCACATGGGTGACCCCAGCCCCATCCAGGACCCCTGGTGCCCCATCCCAGGACCCCTGTGCCCCATCCCAGCTCTCACATGGGTGACCCCATCCCAGGACCCCCGGTGCCCCATCCTGGCTCTCACGTGGGTGACCCCAGCCCCATCCCAGAGATCCCTGGTGCCCCCAGCCCCACCCCAGGACCCAGGTACCCCATCCCAGCTCTCACATGGGTGACCCCAGCCCCATCCCAGCCCCACCCCAGGACCCCTGGTGCCCCCAGCCCCACCCCAGGACCCCCGTGCCCCATCCCAGCTCTCACATGGGTGACCCCAGCCCCACCCCAGGACCCCCGGCGCCCCATCCTGGCTCTCACGTGGGTGCCCCCAGCCCCATTCCAGGACCCCAGTGCCCCATCCCAGCTCTCACATGGGTGATCCCAGCCCCATCCCAGGACCCCCGGCGCCCCATCCCAGGATCCTTGGTCCCCCAGCCCCACCCCAGGACCCCCGTGCCCCATCCCAGCTCTCACATGGGTGACCCCAGCCCCACCCCAGGACCCCCGGTGCCCCATCCCAGAGATCCCTGGTGACCCCAGCCCCACCCCAGGACCCCCGTGCCCCACCCCAGCTCTCACATGGGTGACCATGACGTTCTCGGTGGCTCCGGCCGGGGGCTCCGAGGGCTCCGTGGGCTCTGCGGGCTCCGGGGCCGCGCCCCCGCTCGGGGGCTCCTCTTTGCTGCCCGGCTCCCCCGGGCTGGGCTTCCCCTCGTGCACAGAGTGTGACAGGATGGCTGCTATGGACAGCTCCACTTGGAAATGCAAAAAGTTATTCCACGTGTATTTAAAAAATAAATCCTGCAGGAGGAATGAGAGATGGAAGAGTTTACTTGGGATAAATTTACCTGGGTTTAATGATATCAGGGATCTTTAAGGATCTTCCCAACTCAACCCATCCCAGGATTCTGGGAGTCTGGGATATTAAATTGTTGCCTAAGTTTTAGTTTGATCAGCAATTCCACTCAAATTTTCCTGCTACATGTCATCACCCACTGCTGCCTGGGCTCTGCATTCCCAGTCTGTCAGGAAATCAGTGAATATTCCCAATAAATGGAGCACTTGGGAATCCTCTCACACACAGGCAGCACTCAGAGCAGACACATTGAATAAAACAACTCTGCTGGGGCTGAATGAATCCTAGGAAAAACAAGAACTAAATTATTGCTAAGGATGGAATTAATTCTCTTTAGGCTGCCCAGGTTCTGGGATGCCTTTTCCAGCCTTAGGGATCCTGGGAAAAAATTAATCTCTCAGCATTCCAGGAGGTCACACACAGAGCACAGACTGTGTCACACCTTCTGACACACAACTGGAAGTGTGAGGCTCAGTCCAAAACCCCAAACAGTCGGATTTGGATCACAAAAACTCCTCCAGGGATCTGCTCCTCGCTGGAGCAGAGAAGGGAGATAACAGGACTTTGGTCCCTGGCACAAACCCAGCCCAGAAGGGATCCCAGAAGGGATCCCAGGTGGAATCCCCGTGCCCTTGGATACTCACAAGTAACAAGTCCATGGTGCCGAGCCTGCAGAGCTCCTGGTTGATGCTGGGGGTGTTGGTGTGCAGCAGGGCCGCGATCAGCCGCGAGCCGTGCAGCCGCGCGTTCCCCAGAGGCTCCTCCAGCACCCCCAGCGTGGTCAGGATGGCCGGTTTCTGAGGGGCAGGGGTGGATGTCAGGGAAGGACAACATTCCCAGAAGGACAGCATTCCCAGAAGGACAACATTCCCAGAAGGACAACATTCCCAGAAGGACAACATTCCCAGGAGGACAACATTCCCACAGTGCTCATGCACCACAGTTTTCCCTCCCATGGTGCCCAGTGAAGGGACACGGAGCCTTGGCTGGAAATTCACCTCATCAGGTGAAATGGAGGGGCAGAGCCCTGGAACCGCTGCCCAGGGAGCAGACATCCCAAATCCAGATATCTGCAGACATCCCAAACCCAGCTGGACGTGTCCCTGTGCCACCTGCTCAAGGTGACCCTACCCTGGATAATCCCTGACAACCCCAGCTGTTGTGGGATTCTTGGATTTAACAGAACCCATTCATTTCAGGAACGTTCTCAGCAGGGAAACCTAAACCACCTTCCGTAGAGGATGGTTCTGGGGCCACTGGGGAATTTGACTTCCAAATTAAAAGATTAAAATCCAACCACCCATTCAAAGTTCCTTCCTCATGTCCCAGTCCCAAAGATTTCCCTGAACACAACCCTCAGACTCCTGCTGCAGATTTGTGCTGCAGATCTGTGCTGCAGATTTGTGCTGCAGACTCCTGCTGCAGATTCTGCTGCAGATTCCTGCTGCAGATTCGTGCTGCAGATTTGTGCTGCAGATCCCTGCTGCAGATCTGTGATGCAGATTTCTGCTGCAGATTCCTGCTGCAGATTCTGCTGCAGATTCCTGCTGCAGATTCTGCTGCAGAATCCTGCTGCAGATTCCTGCTGCAGATCCCTGCTGCAGATCCCTGCAGCAGATCCCTGCTGCAGATCCCTGCTCTCTGAGCTGCAGGATTTCCCAGGCCATGGTCCCTGTGGTGCAGGCTGTACCTTGGGTGGGCGCAGCAGCAGCTGGTGGAAGTCCTTGAGCCGGGGCT
>OU383777.1:279841-335469 GCA_910950805.1 Acrocephalus scirpaceus scirpaceus
CTCACGGCTCCCTCACGGTTCCCTCACAGCTCCCTCACAGCTCCCTCACAGCTCCCTCACAACTCCCTCATGGCTCCCTCACAACTCCCTCAGAGCTCCCTCACAACTCACCTACAGCTCCCTCACGGCTCCTTCACGGCTCCCTCACAGCTCCCTCACGGCTCCTCACAACTCCCTCACAACTCCCTCATGGCTCCCTCACAACTCCCTCACAAACTCCCTCACGGCTCCCTCACAGCCCCCTCACGGTTCCCTCATGGCTCCCTCACGGCTCCCTTACATCTCCCTCACAGATCCCTCACGGCTCCCTCACGGCTCCCTCACAACTCACCTAGAGCTCCCTCACAGCTCCCTCACGGCTCCTCACAGCTCCCTCATGGCTCCCTCAGAGTTCCCTCACAGCTCTCTCACGGCTCCCTCACAACTCACCTACAGCTCCCTCACGGCTCCCTCACAGCTCCCTCACAGCTCCCTCACGGCTCTCTCATGGCTCCCTCAGAGCTCCCTCAGAGCTCCCTCACAACTCACCTAGAGCTCCCTCACGGCTCCCTCACGGCTCCTTCACGGCTCCCTCACAACTCCCTCACAGCTCCTTCACAACTCACCTAGAGCTCCCTCATGGCTCCCTCACGGCTCCCTCACAGCTCCCTCACAACTCACCTACAGCTCCGTCACGGCTCCCTCACAGCTCCCTCACAGCTCCCTCACGGCTCCCTCACATCTCCCTCACAACTCCCTCACGGCTCCCTCACGGTTCCCTCACAGCTCCCTCACAACTCACCTACAGCTCCCTCACGGCTCCCTCACGGCTCTCCCTCACAGCTCCCTCACGGCTCCCTCATGGCTCCCTCACGGCTCCCTCACAGCTCCCTCACAACTCACCTACAGCTCCCTCACAGCTCCCTCACAGCTCCCTCACGGCTCCCTCACAGCTCCCTCACAGCTCCCTCACGGCTCCCTCACAGCTCCCTCACAACTCACCTACAGCTCCCTCACGGCTCCTTCACGGCTCCCTCACAGCTCCCTCACGGCTCCCTCACGGCTCCCTCACGGCTCCCTCACGGCTCCCTCACAGCTCCCTCACAACTCCCTCACAGCTCCCTCACAGCTCCCTCACAGCTCACCTACAGCTCCCTCACAGCTCCCTCACGGCTCCCTCACAGCTCCCTCACAGCTCCCTCACGGCTCCCTCATGGCTCCCTCACAGCTCCCTCACAACTCACCTACAGCTCCCTCACGGCTCCCTCACAGCTCCCTCACGGCTCCCTCACAACTCCCTCACGGCTCCCTCACAACTCCCTCACAGCTCCCTCACAGCTCCCTCACAAACTCCCTCACAGCTCCCTCACAGCTCCCTCACAACTCACCTACAGCTCCCTCACAGCTCCCTCACGGCTCCATCACAGCTCCCTCATGGCTCCCTCACAGCTCCCTCACATCTCCCTAACAACTCACCTACAGCTCCCTCATGGCTCCCTCACAGCTGGAACTTCTCCTCTGTGTCTCAACCACCAACCTTGGGTTGGGAACTCTCCAAGGGAATAATTTTTATTCCAAGGCAACACCAAATCAGATATTATCAGCCAACTTTTCTCCCCTCTGTGCCACAGAGAAGCCCAAGGCCCTTGAAATAAGTGAAGCTGGAGAATTTTCCCTTCCTCTCAAGCTCCCTACCAGGCAGCATTCAAAACCCCACTATTTATTGGGATGTGAGTATCCTTGAATCCCTGTTCAGCCTTTCCATAAGGATGAGCCTGAGGCCTTGTTTATGGATTGGGATGACTCTGGTGATCTTCAAAATGCCTCGCTATGAAAAATGAAGCTTTAGCTGTGCCATGGGGATATCCCAGCTGTGGCAGATCCCAACCCAAAACTCTGGGAAGAGTCTGTCCATGCCAGCATCTCCCTGCACTGGAGAATTCCGAAAACTTTCCAGAGACTCCATTTCACCTCCAACCTTAAACCCAGCTCACAGCAAGGACAACAGCAGCGCAAGGGAATTCCCTGAATCGGCACAGATCCCATCCCTACCTGTTCTGTTTTCCGTGCAATGAGGTTCCCGATGGTCTTGCTGAAGAAGCTGGCGAGGAGGGGGTTCAGGGGGGGCTCGTGGTCCAGGAAGTCATAGAGGATGTTGAGCAGGGTCTCGTCCCCACCCAGTTTGTCGTTGATCTGCGGCACGTCCGAGGTCAGCAGCTCGCAGGCCGTGTTGGGATACCTGCAGTGACACACCCCCAGTGACCACAGGTGAGATGGAAACTCTCTGGAGATCTGCCCTCTGCAAAGGTCTCAGGAGTGAGGGAATTCCTGGCTGGGAGGGCGGGCAGGCCCTGGCACAGGGTGCCCAGAGAAGCTGTGGCTGCCCCTGGATCCCTGGCAGTGCCCAAGGCCAGGCTGGACACTGGGGCTGGGCTGGGGACAGTGGGAGGTGTCCCTGCCATGGCAGGGGTGGCACTGGAGGGACTCTGAGGTCCCTTCCCACCGAGCCCATCCCAAGACTGATTCCCTCTGGTGAGGACACTTTCTCCACAATGGATTATTACTGATTTGTGACCAAACCAGGTTTCTACACCAGGATCTTTCCCAGTCTCTGCAATCCAAGCTCTGCACTCCCCACAAGCCACTAAAACACATCCAGGCCAGCTGGGAGCTTTGACCCTTTCCCTGCACCATTCCCTTCCCCAGCAGCCTCCTCCTGTTCCTGCAGTTCCAGCCCTGAAAGTTCCAAAAGCCCCTCAGGCCCCACTGCTGCTGTTCCAGGCTTGGTGCTGCCCAAGGAGCTGAGGCTGGGATGTCACTGTCACCATCCCAGAGGGACCTTCCAGCCCTTCCAGCTCCAAAGGGACACCAGGACTCATTTCTCCTTTTCCAGACTCATTCCACGCAAAAAGCATCCACAATTCCTAAAGATCTGTGTGGACCCTCCCTGGGATACACATCCCATGGCAGGGGATAAATGAGAGCTCCCCTGTCCCAGCAGGTTCTGCTCCTGCAGCTCTCACAGCCCCAGGTCTGATCCAAGCCCTCACCATTCCCGTTCTGGCACCACATCCCAGGCCTGGAGGTTTCCAGGCTGCAGGGATCTCACCTCACCTGAACTGGGAGCTGAGCTTCCCTCACCCCTGGGCTCAGCAGTTCATTGGCAGATCCAAGATTCACACTCTCCTTTCCTGCTCCAGCCTCCTTTCAGGTGTTTAATTCCACAAGTTCTGGTTTACTGGGGACTCTTCCCCTTTGCAGTTTCCCCTCTGAACTTTATGAACTTCCATCCCATTGTTTCAGGGATAAAACCCTTGGATGATCCCCTCTCCACACATCCTGAGCCCCAGATCCTTCCAAAGCTATTGAGTTTCTCCCTGTTCCACCTCACAAACTTTCATAACCTTTCCTGCAGAGCCAAAAGTGGGATTCCACCTGGATTTACACAGACTCCATTCTTCCTGCTCAGCCTTTATTTATCCCAAAAGCTCCCCTGGTTTCTAATGAGCTCAAACTCTCCTTCCCCTCTCCAAGCTTTGGAGACACTCCTGGGCCTGCTCTGCCTGGGAGTCCCAAGTGCTGCCAAGAAAATGCTCCATGAATACCAGCCCTTGGTGTCCCAGCAGGAATTTCCTTCTTGAAACCTCTGTCCTTGTCCCCCTCTTCCCTCATTCCTCACCTGTTTGTTACAGTCAGGGAATCCTGGAATGGTTGGGTGGGAAGGGACCTCAGAGCTCCCCCTGCCATGGCAGGGACACCTCCCACTGTCCCAGGCTGCTCCCATGTCCAGCCTGGCCTTGGACATTCCAGGGATCCAGGGATTCTCTGGCAATTCCAGCCCAGCCAGGAATTCCTGCCCAAGATCCCACCCAAATCTCCCCTTTCCCAGTGGGAAGCCATTCCCTGTGTCCTGTCCCTGCAGGCCTTGTCCCCAGTCCCTCTGCAGCTCTCCTGGAGCCCCTTCAGGCCCTGGAATGTTCTGGAAGCTCTCCCTGCAGCCTTCCCTGCTCCAGGGGAGCACCCCCAGCTCTCCCAGCCTGGCTCCAGAGCAGCTCCAGCCCTGGGAGCAGCTCCTCTGGACTTGCTCCAGGTGCTGCTGTGTCCCCAGGGCTGGGGCAGCTCTGCAGGTGGGTCCCAAACCCACCTTTCAGAGCAGAACAGCCACAGGACATTCCAAGTTATTACCTCACGTATTCCCAGGCGTTCACTCACCTGGGAACAGCCACCTCACACTGCTGTCAACCCTTACCCAAAACCAGACCTGAACGTGGCATTTCTGTGCCCTTCCACCAACACCAACCCCAGCCCTGCTCCATTCCCACCAGAAAAAACCTGCCCAGTTTTATTTATTTATAGTCAGAGCAGCCTTTTATTTTTATATAAACTTCACAAAGGCAAACAAACTCCCCAAACCCAAATGTCAATATTTTTGAGTATACATTGGGTTAAAAATGCATAAACACAACTTTGGGTGAGAAGCAAACCCCTGTGAGGAGCTCAGCGTGGTCTGAGCAGAGGCAGGGCCTGCCAGGAGCTGTGATCCCTGAAATCAGCAGGATCTGGATGTGCAGCACACTGAAAATATCCCAGATTTTATTCATTTTCCAGTTCACTTTGTTCTGTGGGATTGGAAACCCATTGAGTTCACAGATTTCTACCTCTTGTGCTTCCCTTTCCTATAAAAACCTACTCAAGGGGCTTTGGATTTTGAGGGAACAGCAGGATAAATTTTTTGGAGGCATTATTTGAGATAGGATTTTTTTTGGATATTATCTGAGACATTACCTGAGCTATGGTTTTTTGGAGACATTCTTTGAAATAGGATTTTTTTTTTGATATTATTTGGGACATTATTTGAGCTATGGTTTTTTGGAGACATTCTTTGAGATAGGGGTGGTTTTTTTATATTATTTGAGACATTACTCGAGCTATGGTTTTTTTGGAGGCATTATTTGAGATAGGATTTTTTTGAGATAGAATTTTTTTTGGATATTATTTGGGACATTACCTGAGCTATGTTTTTTTGGAGACATTCTTTGAGATAGGGGTGTTTTTTTTATATTATTTGAGACATTATTTGATCTATGGTTTTTTTGGAGGCATTATTTGAGATAGGATTTTTTTTGTTTTTTGGAGACATTATTTGAGATAGGGGTGGTTTTTTTATATTATTTGAGACATTATTTGATCTATGGCTTTTTTGGAGGCATTATTTGAGATAGGATTTTTTTGAGATAGGATTTTTTTTGGATATTATTTGGGACATTACCTGAGCTATGGTTCTTTTGGAGGCATTCTTTGAGATAGGAATTTTTTTGAGATAGGATTTTTTTGGATATTATTTGGGATGTTACTTGAGCTATGTTTTTTTGGAGACACTCTTTGAAATAGGAATTTATTTTTGGAGACCAACTCCACATTAAACCATCAAAACCAAAGCAACAAACCCTGACAATTCCCTCCACAAAGCCCAAACGCTGAAACACCCGCAGCACCCAAAGCCTCCCTCCCCCTGAGGAGGTGGCAGCAGGGAGGGAAGGCAGGTGGAATGCCTGGAATGTTTCCAGCCCCGGGCTCCCTGGTGGGCTGTCCTGGGGGAGCAGGGATCCAATACCTACTTGAATCGGACCTTCTCGTCCATGTCCACGGGGGGCTCGTGGGTGATGAGGGTGACCAGCTGCTCCATGCAGTGCTGCTGGCACAGGAAATCCAGCAGCCGCCGGTTCTGGGCTTTGCATTCCTGCAGGACGTCATCCTCGTCCATCAGCTCCTCCAGGGTCACATCCTCCTTGTCCAGCAGCTTGTCCACGTGTGACGTTGTGTTCAAATCAAACTTCCAGAACATGGTGATGGGACACGACTGGCTGGGGGTGGGAAAGCACCGGTTACTGCTCTGCACCTCCGATGGATTATCATGGAATGGCTGAGGTTGGGAACCTTCTCTGACCTCTGAGTCCCACCATCAACCCCCTCCACTGCCACCCCGTGTCCCCAAGTGCCACATCCACACATACTTTGAACTCCTTAAAATGGGGACTCCAGCCCTGCCCTGAGCAGCCCTTTCCAGTGCTTTCCAACCCTCCTGGGGATGGGGGAAAGCACCAGGAGAGGCTGAGGGAGCTGGGAAGGGTCTGGAGCCCCAGGAGAGGCTGAGGGAGCTGGGAAAGCACCAGGAGAGGCTGAGGGAGCTGGGAAGGGTCTGGAGGTCTGGAGCCCCAGGAGAGGCTGAGGGAGCTGGGAAAGCACCAGGAGGGGCTGAGGGAGCTGGGAAAGCACCAGGAGAGGCTGAGGGAGCTGGGAAGGGGCTGAGCCTGGAGCAAAGGAGGCTCAGGGGGGACCTTGTGGCTCTGCACAACTCCCTGACAGGAGGGGACAGCCGGGGGGGATTTGGGATCTGATCCCAGGGACAGGGACAGGAGGAGAGGGAACGGCCTCAGGCTGGGCCAGGGCAGGCTCAGGGTGGACAGCAGCAGGAATTTCCTCATGGAAAGGGTGCTCAGGAATGGGAACTGCCCAGGGAGGTTTGGAGTGCCCATCCCTGGAGGTGCCCAAGGAATTTCTGGATGTGGCACTGAGTGCTCTGGGCTGGGGACAAGGTGGGGATTGGGCACAGCTGGGACTGGATGGGCTGGGAGGGCTTTTCCAGCCCCAGGGATTTTGGGATTCTGGGATTTCAGCACTGAGTTCTGGAGTTGGGAGCAGCCATCTGAATGTTCAACCTACGTGACACCGCAGTGACAGCACTGCTGGGCTCGGTGTGTTCCTCACAAACTGTTCTTTGGGTATTTTTAACCATCTCTGCTTGGTTAGAAATGCACCGAGGGAGAATCTGGCACCAAAGGCCTTCAGTGAAGGAGGTCTGGGGGCTCAGTCAACCCAAAGGCACAAATATTCCCTCCATTGGAGTGGAATCCACGAGGAATTCTCACCTTCCAAACTGACAACCGTTGTAATCCTGGCAATTCCACAGCTCTCCTGAACTTTTTATGTCTAGGAAAAGCTGCCTGGCCTTCCCTGGGAGGGCGGAGAGGCAGGGCTGGAATTGCCAGAGAATCCCTGGATCCCTGGCAGTGTCCAAGGCCAGGCTGGACACTGGGGCTGGGCTGGGGACAGTGGGAGGTGTCCCTGCCATGGCAGGGGTGGCACTGGAGGGGGCTCTGAGCTCCCTTCCCACCCAGGGAATTCCAGGATTCTGATTCCATGGGATCTGCCACTTCTCCCATCCCAGCACTTTAATTTAGGTCACTTCTGCCACCAGTGAAGCAGAGCTGTTTTCCCTTTTTCAGGTGGACACTCAAAGCCCTTCCCAGCTGCTGATTTTATTTTAATTTTTATTTAATTTCATTTAATGTCATTTTATTTCATTTTCCCCCCTCCCCAGAGCCATGTCCTGGACCGTACCTGCCCCAGAGCTGCTCACTTGAATAAAGGACAAAATGAATGTTTTACACAAAATGTTCTGAGCCTGAGGAGTTCCTGGTTGGGAATTCCAGCAGGAAATTTGTCCTTTAATTATTTATTTTTCATGGATGATCTCCCAGCCTCCTCCTGCTGGCAGCTCCAGGGAATGGCTCCTTCAGCACATCCCAAAGCTCCTTTTGGGAACTGTTTTGGGAACTGCAGTGGGAACAGCAGGGAAGTGACCCGGGGGTGGTGGTGGTGACAGGGGCACCCCAAAGGGACCCAAGGGTGGTGTTGGTGACAGGGGCACCCCAAAGGGACCCAGGGGTGGTGCTGGTGACAGGGTGACCCCAAAGGGACCTGGGGGTGGTGTTGGTGACAGGGTCACCCCAAAGGGACCCAGGGGTGGTGTTGGTGACAGGGACACCTCAGGTCACCCCAAAGGGACCCAGGGGTGGTGTTGGTGACAGGGGCACCCCAAAGGGACCCAGGGGTGGTGTTGGTGACAGGGTCACCTCAAGTGACTCCACAGGGACCCAGGGGTGGTGCTGGTGACAGGGTCACCTCAAGTGACTCCATAGGGACCCAGGGGTGGTGCTGGTGACAGGGTCACCCCAAAGGGACGCAAGGGTGGTGCTGGTGACAGGGTCACCCAAAGGGACCCAGGGGTGGTGTTGGTGACAGGGTCAGTCCCAGGTCACCCCAAAGTGACCCAGGGGTGGTGCTGGTGACAGGGTCACCCCAAAGGCACCCAGGGGTGGTGTTGGTGACAGGGTCACCTCAGGTGACTCCCCCATCCCAGAGCCTTTCCCACTCCCCTCTGATCCCCGCCCCTGATCCCACAGCTCCAGCAGTATCCAGGCCCTGGGGTGCTGTGATTTCTCCCAGGGTTATTCCCAGTCAGTTCTGTCACCTGAGCCTCAGCAAGCACAGGCACAGACAAAACATCCACAGCATTTTCCAACCTTTCCGAAATGCTCTGCACACTCCAACACCAGGAAAAGTGAACACAGAGGGGCAGGAAATCCCCAGGCAACTCCTCCTGGGAGCTGGACAAAATTCCCAAGATTTACTGATTTTTTAAGCCCGTTTATGACCATTCCTGCTAAAATAAAACTGAATGATTTCACTAGGTGGGAGCACATGGGAGTGCTAAGGAAAAGATCTTCCCAAAAAGAGTTTTGGGATCCTCCTGCCATCCCAGTAACATCCAGTACAAATCCCAAAGCCAACCCCAACTCCAGCAGCTCTGGCCCAGCTGAACAGGTCCCACTTCCATCCAGGGGGGATTTTAGCCTGGACAGACACAGATTCCTGATGGGAATTTCAAGCTTATTCTTTTTTTTTTTTTTTTTGCCAAGTTTTAATACAAAATCTCCCCTATTTCCTCCATAAGAATAAATAATTTTAAGCTTTGCTACACAAAGCAACAACAAATACCCCAAAACACAGAGAATTCCCTCCAATTCCAGTATGTGAAGAAGGACCAGGACCACACATCCATCCAAAGGCTCTCCACCTTTAATCCCAATTATCCAGTAACAATTATCCCAGCTCCAGGGAATAAAATCTCACTTTACTGAACCTGCTGAATGTGAAACCCCAAATCAGCTTTTCCAGCAAACTGGAAAATCCACCTGGAAAACACAGATGGACAAGGGCAGGCTGATCAATGGCTCAGCTGAATTCCCACTGGAGGGCTGAGCAGGGAATTCCCAAACAGCTTTGGAGCAGAATTCCTCCTTTTGGTGACTCAGCAGGAGGATGAAAGGTAAGGAATGAATGAACACAAATCAGAAATAGGAAAAGGCACAGGCAGATCCCAAACCAGGGCCAGTGGATTTGGGATGATCCCAGAAGGAAGAGGAACAGCAGGGAATCAACATTTGTTTGGGACACAGAAATCATTAGGCTGAGCCTACCAAAGCTCAAGGATCAGGCTGCTCCCAGCCTTGGGCACTGCCAGGGATCCAGGGGCAGCCACAGCTGCTCTGGGAATTCCATCCCAGCAGGAATTCCTTCCCAACATCCCACTGAACCATTCCAATCCGTGCATCTTTAACTCATCACCTGTTTCCATGGCAGAACCTGTTCTACATAAAATCTCTCCCTTTGGAGCATTAGGGAAGCTTTTCCCAATAAATTCCAACAGGAAAATGCCCCAGTCAGCCACTCCACTGCTGGCACTGGGAAGGATCCCACTGCTCCCACACCTCCAGGGAATCCCAGGGAATTCCCAATGGAATTACAGCTGCAGGAAAGGGCAGCTGCTCCTGTGTGCCTTGAGCTGCTCTGCTGGATGGTTCCCATTCCTCCTCCGGGGAATTCCAGTGACAGATCCTGATCTGTTCCCTTTCCCTGCCCCACAACGAGTGCACAGAGTGGCATTTCCACAGGGAATTCCTGGAACAGCCACAGCAGTGCCCAGGAGAACAGGGAATGAGGAATTCCATGCTCTTCCCAGATTCTGGACCTGAGCTCAGGTTCTGAGTGGCACTTCCCAGCTGATCCCGGTTTTAGGGAGGATCCTGGACAGCATGCAGTTAATCCCGGGATATCTGAGGCTGGAAAAGCCCTCTGGGATCAGAGTCCCAGCAGTGCCTGACACCCACCTTGTCCCAGCCCAGAGCACTCAGTGCCACCTCCAGGAATTCCTGGGACACACTCCAAAGCTCCCTGGGCAGTTCCCATTCCTGAGCCCCCTTTCCATGGGGATAAATCCAGCCCAGGCTCAAGGATGGCCCAGGGACAGCCTGAGCTCCTCAGCCCGGACTCCATCCCCAGGAACATCCCTGGGACACCACAGTTCCCTCTCACATTACTCCAGGTATTAAATATCAGCATCAATCCCAGGAGCAGCCACCAGAACTGAGCCCCAGCACCACAGAGCTCGTCCTCATTACTGGGAATTAATTTATCTCTTAATGAGGAACTGCAGAGGCCCTGGACAGAAATCCCCCAGGGCTTGGCTGATCCCACAGGGGAGAGGGGCCCTGTCCTGTGCCCAGAGGGGGACACAGCAGCACCTGGAGCTGCTGCACAGAGCCCAGAGGAGCCCCGGAGCTGCTGCAGGGCTGGAGCCCCTCAGTGCCCAGGGATCCTGGCTGGGAGAGCTGGGGGTGCTCCCCTGGAGAAGGGAAGGCTCCAGGGAGAGCTTCCAGAACATTCCAGGGCCTGAAGGGGCTCCAGGAGCGCTGCAGAGGGACTGGGGACAAGGGACAGAGGGACAGGACACAGGGAATGGCTTCCCAGTGCCACAGGGCAGGGCTGGATGGGATCTTGGGCAGGAATTCCTGGCTGGGCTAGAATTCTCAGAGAATCCCTGGATCCCTGGAATGTCCAAGGAAGGATTGGAGCACCCTGGGATCATGGAATTGTCCCTGGAATGAGCTTTGAGGTCCCTTCCCACCGAAACTGGTTCAGGATTCTGGGATTTGGGACACTCAGAATCCATCCTGAGGGATTTTTACGGAAAATAGGGAGAGAAAAGAGAGGGCAAGGGAAGGGAGACCCTTCATGGTTTCCTGAGATTCCAAGTGAGGCCCCTGGGTCCATGGATTTCTTGGAGAGGAGATGGATCCAACCTCAGGCTGGGAGAGCTGGGAATTCCCAGCCTGGAGAAGGGAAGGCTCCAGGGAGAGCTTCCAGAACATTCCAGGGCCTGAAGGGGCTCCAGGAGAGCTGCAGAGGGACTGGGGACAAGGGACAGAGGGACAGGACACAGGGAATGGCTTCCCACTGGGAAAGAGGAGATTTGGGTGGGATCTTGGGCAGGAATTCCTGGCTGGGCTGGAATTGCCAGAGCAGCTGTGGCTGCCCCTGGATCCCTGGAATTGCTCTTGGATGGGGCTGGGAGCAGCCTGGGACAGTGGGAGGTGTCCCTGCCATGGCAGGGGTGGCACTGGGGGGGCTCTGAGGTCCCTTCCCACCCAACCCATTCCAAAACAAAAGGACAAGGAGACGTTCCTACCTTCACTGGAAGTTTCTTCAAACGTGAAATCTCCTCCACGGACAGAGAAACATTTGGGTTACAGTTCCTGGAATAATCCCAGCTTCAGGAAATGGTTTTCATCCAGTGTGAATTCCCTTGCAAGCTTCCAATCCTGGAAAAGATTTGAAAAAGTTACCAATAACCAAAGGTACCTGAGGGCCAAAGGTTTTTATTTTGTTCCCTAAATGAACTTCAGCACAAAGGAACTGACAGCCCCTGCCAAGCCATCACCACCAGACCACACAGGATCCTCCCAGTTCTCCCAGTTCCCCCCTCCTGCAGCACTGGAAGAGTTCAAGGCCAGGCTGGATGAGCTCAGAACAATCAGGGACAGTGGAAGGGGATCACAGAGGAAGAGCCAAGGCTGGCTCAGCCCATGAGCTCCCCACAACTCCAGAGCTGGGCTTTAACCAACCTCCTGAAATCCAGGAATTCCTGGTGTGCTGTGGCATACACCTGAACAGAGACCAACCAACAGGTATCAAATGGAAATTAAATTCAAATTATGAAATAATATTGTTTCATTATTTATTATTTAGTGAAAATAAATGTATTTCCTCATCTTCCAGTCAGTGATTACTTAACTGGAGATACATTCACCCAAACCAAGGGCATTGATCAGAACAAAAACTGTTCAGGGTTTTATTTCTAAACTCTGATGCCTTTTCCCCCAAAATTTGTGCCCAAAAGTCTCTCACAGAGACCCAGATTCACAGAGGTTGGAAAAGCCCTCCCAGACCTTCAAATCCCAGCTGTGTCTGACCCCCACCTTGAGAGGGGCACTCAGAGCACTCAGTGCCACATCCAGGAATTCCTTGGACACCGCCAGAGATGGGCACTCCAAACCTCCCTGGGCAGTTCCCATTCCTGAGCACCTTTCCATGAGGAAATTCCTGCTGCTGTCCACCCTGAGCCTGCCCTGGCCCTGCCTGGGGCCGCTCCCTCTCCTCCTGTCCCTGGGACAGAGCCTGACCCCTGCCATGAGCAGGGACATCTCCAACAAGAACCAGCAATTCTCTGCTGGGCCACAAATGCTGAGTTCTGTAAAATTCTGCACAACTCTGGTTTCAATGGATGCCAAAGCTTTGGAGAGCCATGGAAGAGCCATGGAAGAACACAAAGAATTCTCACAGTGCACAGAACAAGCTGGGACAGGGAGCAGTGGAGGCGGCTGGAAGGGAGAATTTGTCTGGGTCTCAGTTGGCTCTGCAGTCCACAGCCATGGAGTCCTGGGATGGTTGGGTGGGAAGGGACCTCAGAGCCACCCCAGGGCCACCCCTGCCATGGCAGGGACACCTCCCACTGTCCCAGTGCCACCCCTGCCATGGCAGGGACACCTCCCACTGTCCCCAGCCCAGCCCCAGTGTCCAGCCTGGCCCTGGGCACTGCCAGGGACCCAGGGGCAGCCACAGCTGCTCTGGGCACCCTCAGGGGAACCGCTCCAGAGACCTCCAGGGACACCCGGGACACTGCCAGCACTGCTGTCACCCTGTGTCACTGCTGTGTCACCTCAGCCAGCACTCCTGTCACTGCCATGTCACTGCTGTGTCACCACAGCCAACACTGCTGTCACCCTGTGTCACTGCTGTGTCACCTCAGCCAGCACTGCTGCCACCCCTGTGTCACTGCTGTGCCACCACAGCCAGCACTGCTGTCACCCTGTGTCACTGCTGCCACCCCTGTGTCACTGCTGTGTCACCACAGCCAGCACTGCTGCCACCCCTGTGTCACTGCTGTGCCACCACAGCCAGCACTGCTGTCACCCTGTGTCACTGCTGCCACCCCTGTGTCACTGCTGTGTCACCACAGCCAGCACTGCTGCCACCCTCTGTGTCACCACAGCCAGCACTGCTGCCACCCCTGTGTCACTGCTGTGTCACCACAGCCAGCACTGCTGTCACCCCTGTGTCACTGCTGTCACCACAGCCAGCACTCCTGTCACCATCTTGTCTCACTGCTGTGTCACCACCCCTGTGTCACTACCATGACACCACAGCCAGCACTCCTGTCACCACCTCATGTCACTGCTGCGTCACTACAGTCAGCATTCTCTGTCACTGCCATGTCACCACAGCCAGCATTCCCTGTCACCACCTCATGTCACTGCCATGTCACCACCCCATGTCACTGTGTCACCACAGCCAGCATTCCCTGTCACTGCTGTGTCACCACAGCCAGCACTCCTGCCACCATCCCATGTCACTGCCATGTCACCACAGCCAGCACTGCTGTCACCCCTGTGTCACTGCTGTGTCACCACAGCCAGTATTCTCTGTCACTACCATGTCACCACAGCCAGCACTCTTGCCACCATCCCATGTCACTCTGTGTCACCATTCTGTGTCACTGCTGTGTCACCACAGCCTGCACTCCTGCCACCACCCCGTGTCACTGCCATGTCACCCCATGTCATTGCTGTGTCACCACAGCCAGCACTCCTGCCACCATCCCATGTCACTGCTGTGTCACCCCTGTGTCACTGCTGTGTCACCACAGCCAGCACTGCTGCCACCACCCCAGTCCCTGCTTTGTCAGCAGGACACATCTGCGGGCCATGGGCCACGCCTGGTGACAGCAGCAGCTGCTGGCACTGCTCCTCAGGGCCGAGGGGCTGCCACAGCTCCTGCTGATCCCAATTCCCTCCCATCCAGCCTCATTCCCACGGCAGCCAAACCCTCCCAGGTGTCAGGGGCAGCGTGGCAGCAGAACCAGAGCTGTCCCCACTTTGGGAAGGAGCGTTGGCCAAATGACCAAAGAACTCACCCAAAGTTTGGTGGCAGCAAAACCTAAAGGAGTTCAAGGGGCTGCTGATCTGCAGCTCCTGATGAGACAGAACTGGCCCCAAATATCCCAAATGTACACAAAGAGCTGTGGCTGTCATTGGAAAGGCACCATCCCAAAAATATGAACAAATTAAAAATATCAATCAAGAGTAAAGTCCATTTTGTATAAATCAGGGAATGGGTTGGGTGGGAAGGACCTTAAAGCCCCTCCAGTGCCACCCTGCCCTGGCAGGGACACCTCCCAGTGTCCCAGGGTGCCCCAATCCCCAGTGTCCAGCCTGGGACACTGCCAGGGACAGGGATAAAGTTTTCAGGGATGTGGTTCAGCTCCAAGCACGATGAAATCAAGGGGTGCTGCAGCTTTTCCACACATTTGTGTGCCAACAGAGCCCACCTTCCCCTGGCTACACCTTGGGACAGATGGTCCTGAGATATTCCACAGCCTTTCCAAGGAATCACTCAGGCAAGCAAGGAAAGCTCATTACTGAGGAGACCAAACCCACCAAAAACCTCTCCAGTGCCTTTGGAAAAGCTTTTACACATTAACAAGTCATGAACAACTGTTCAATACATCCCAGCTCCTCTCCTGAGCTCTCCTCAGGGAACTTCCACCTGGAGCAGCCCTGCTGGAGGATGTGCAGGGCCCAGGGGGAGCAGAAATTCCTCTGGATATTCCTGTGTGGATGGAGGTTGGAAAAGCCCTCCCAGTCCTTCAAATCCAAGCTGTGTCTGACCCCCACCTTGTCCCCAGCCCAGAGCCCTGAGTGCCACATCCAGGAATTCTGGATCCTCCTGCTGGAGGATGTGCAGAGCCCAGGAGGAGCAGAAATTCCTCTGGATATTCCTGTGTGGATGGTCCAGCCCTGCTGGAGGATGTGCAGAGCTCAGGAGGAGCAGAAATTCCTCTGGATATTCCTCTGGATATTCCTGTGTGGATGGTCAGAGCCCATCCCAGAGTCTGCATGAGCATCCCTGAGTCCAGGCAGCTCCAGCAGAGCCTGGATCCTTCCCTGTGCCCCTCTGCCTAAGGGAGCTGGGAATTAAACACCCAGCACATGGATGGAAGCAGAACCATCCCTGGGCTCAGGGAATATCCTGAGCTGGAGGGGATCCACAGGGCCCCGGATCCCAGGCTGGGCAGCCCTGGCAGCTCCTGGGGAAGGAAGATCCTGAGATCCACCTGAGCCTCCCTGCCAGGGGCTCCTCCTGCTCTGTTCCTGCTGCTCCAGGGAGGTGGGAAAAGGGATCCACAGAGGCTGGAATGCCCCGAGGTGAATCCACACCCACCACTGCTCTGAGCCAGCAAGGAAAGGGTTCTTTAGCTGCACAAAGGCATTGGGAGAGGATGAGGAGAATCAGGAATTCCTCCAAATCAAACAATCAAAAGGTCTGTTTAACCCTTGAACATGTGACTCACGAGAGGAACAGAATTCCTGCTTCTCCCATACATCCCATGGCACATCCCAGGAGGCAGCAGTGGGATGGGAGCACTCAGGAAAGGACAGGCATGTACAAAACCCAGCTATTTTTAACAAAATTTAAACTCTTCCCACTGCGTCAGTTACTTTATCATGGTTGATCAGAAATATCAACCCAGATGAGCTAAATTCAACCTTTTATATAAGTTAGAACTTCCCTCAAGAAGAGTTGGAGCTGTTGGAATTAAGGAAAAGCTGCATTCCCAGGGTACCTGCACTGATGACAGGAGAATGGAACAACCACAAACCATTCCCTGATCAATGCCCACTCATAAATTTGGGATTAATTCAGCCTCTTCCCACCTGCTCTAAGAGCAGTTCCTACAAAATCCCAGGATCCCTGAGGCTGGAAAATCCCTCCCAGCCCATCCAGTCCCAGATCCTCACCTTGTCCCAGCCCAGAGCCCTGAGTGCCACATCCAGGAATTCCCTGGACACCTCCAGGGATGGGGATTCCAAACCTCCCTGGGCAGCCCCTGAGTGCCACATCCAGGAATTCCTGGGACACCTCCAGGGATGGGGAATCCAAACCTCCCTGGGCAGCCCCACATCCAGGAATTCCTTGGACACCTCCAGGGATGGGCACTCCAAACCTCCCTGGGCAGCCCTTTCATGGCTAAATACAATCAAAGGGAAAAAAAATAATCCCAGTCTAAACCAGTTGGAATTTCCAGGTTCTCTCCATTAGAAGTGAGTGATGCAAAGATTGGGAAAATGGTCCAGAGGTTTTCCCATTTGGGGGGTTTTACACCATCAACACCTGCAGTGACTTTATGGAATTGGGGTTTTATGACACATTCAGCTCTTCCCTAACCCTCCTTGTCTGTGCCAGGAATTCAGGGTTTCCAGGGAATTCAGGGATTAAAGGCTGGAAGAGCTGTAAAACCACCCAGGTGACCACAAACACCAACTGACCACGATGGTCACTGCAGATAATCCTGATGAATCCTGACCCACAAACTCCTGCAGCCCTGAGGTCACTGGGATGGGCTCTGGTCTCTGCTGCTTCCTCATTTCCAGGAAATAAATAAATAAAAATATAAAATAAAGATCCTTCCACCAACTCCTCCGAACCTCAGCTGGAATATGGGAATTGAAATCTTCCCAGAGCCACTGGTTCTAACAGGAAATAAACAACAGCTGAGAGAAACTGCTGGACAGAGTTCAGAGACCACGGAGCTGCTGCAGGGCAGGGAGAGCTGGGAATGTTCACCTGGAGCAGGGAAGGCTCCAGGGAGAGCTTCCAGAACATTCCAGGGCCTGCAGGGGCTCCAGGAGAGCTGCAGAGGGACTGGGGACAAGGGACAGAGGGACAGGACACAGGGAATGGCTTCCCAGTGCCACAGGGCAGGGCTGGATGGGATCTTGGGCAGGAATTCCTGGCTGGGCTGGAATTGCCAGAGAATCCCTGGAATGTCCAAGGAAGGATTGGAGCACCCTGGGATCATGGAATTGTCCCTGGAATGAGCTTTGAGGTCCCTTCCCACCCAAACTGGTTCAGGATTCTGGGATTTGGGACACTCAGAATCCATCCCAAGGGATTTTTCTGGAAAATGGGGAGAGAAAAGAGAGGGCAAGGGAAGGGAGACCCTTCATGGTTTCCTGAGATTCCAAGTGAGGCCCCTGGGTCCATGGATTTCTTGGAGAGGAGATGGATCCAACCTCAGGCTGGGAGAGCTGGGAATTCCCAGCCTGGAGAAGGGAAGGCTCCAGGGAGAGCTTCCAGAACATTCCAGGGCCTCAAGGGGCTCCAGGAGAGCTGCAGAGGGACTGGGGACAAGGGACAGAGGGACAGGACAAGGGGACATGGCAGGGACACCTCCCACTGTCCCAGGCTGCTCCAGCCCCAATTCCAGCCTGGCCTTGGGCACTGCAGGGATCCAGGGGCAGCCACAGATTTTCCTCTGGGAATTCCAGCCCAGTCCAAGCCAGGAGTTCCCAATATCCCACCCATGCCTGTCCTCTGGCAGTTTTCTGGAATTCCTGTTCCATCCCTCTCTGTCCCTGCCAGCTGTCCCCAGCCCCCAGCCCATAATCCACCCCCAAAATTTCTCCAAAATTCACCCAAAATTACCCCAAAATTGCCCCTAAAATGGCTCAAAATTGACCCAAAAAGTAAAAAAAACCTCCCCTAAATTTACCCCAAAAGTCCCCCAAATTCACCCTCAAAATTCCCCAAAATTCACCTCAAAATTCCTTCAAAATTGACCCAAACTTACCCTAAATTCACCCCAAAAATCCCCAAATTTGACCCCAAAATTGACCCAAAATTTCCATAAAACCCCCAAATTCACCCCCAAAATTCCCCAAAATTCACCTCAAAATTCCTTCAAAATTGACCCAAATTTACCCTTAATTCATCCCAAAAATCCCCAAATCTACCCCAAAAATTGACCCAAAACGTCCAAAAGAACCCCAAATTCACCCCCAAAAATTCCCCAAATTCACCCCCAAAATTCCCCAAATTCACCCTCAAAATTCCCCAAAATTCACCTCAAAATTCCTTCAAAATTGACCCAAATTTACCCTAAATTCATCCCAAAAATCCCCAAATTTACCCCAAAAATTGACCCAAAACGTCCAAAAGAACCCCAAATTCACCCCCAAAATTCACCTCAAAATTCCCTCAAAATTGACCCAAATTTACCCTTAATTCACCCCAAAAATCCCCAAATTTGACCCCAAAATTGACCCAAAATTTCCAGAAAAACCCCCAAAATTCCCCAAAATTCACCTCAAAATTCCCTCAAAAATCCCCCAAATTTACCCTAAATTCATCCCCAAAATCCCCAAATCTACCCCAAAAATTGACCCAAAAAGTCCAAAAGAACCCCAAATTCACCCCCAAAAATTCCCCAAATTCACCCCCAAAATTCCCCAAATTCACCCTCAAAATTCCCCAAAAATCCATCAAAATTGACCCAAATTTACCCTTAATTCACCCCAAAAATCCCCAAATTTGACCCCAAAATTGACCCAAAATTTAAAAAAAAACCCCCCAAAATTCCCCAAATTCACCTCAAAATTCCCTCAAAATTCCCCAAAATTGACCCCAAAAAGGCTCCTCCCTCCATGCACTCCTGGCAAACATCATTTCAACTCTTCCTTCATCAGCTCAGGGTCACAACAACATCAAATCTCTTTTCCTGTGCCTGTGGACATTTGGAAATCGATATGGGAATCATGAGATCCCTGGAATGATCCCGGTAACTGGAGAAGCCACCAAGACCAGTTACTATTTTAAACTCTTGGCCAAGCTCTGGGAATCTTCCAGAGGAGCTGATCCAGCACACGACCAAGCACCTCGTGGTGCCAGAGCCTGCTCCAAATCTTTGCAAATCTCGTGGAGCTGTGCCAGGGGAGGGATAGGATGGACAGCAGGAAAGGTTCTTCCCACAGAGGGAAGCACTGCCCAGGCTCCCCAGGGAATGGGCACAGCCCCAGAGCTCCAGGAGAGCTTGGACAGCACTGCCAGGGTGGGATTGTTTGGGGTCTGTGCAGGGCCAGCAGCTGCATCCATGATCCCTGGGGGTGCTGCAGCTCAGGAATTCCATGGTTTTGTGATTCCAGGTACACCACGGGATGGATGTGCAGCTGTTGTGGTTTTCCAGTCACATAAACCAGAGCAGGTCCCTCCCTAAGGTCAGGCAGCCCAGGACTTCCCACTGCAGTTTGTGATGGCAGAGAACTGCCCACACCTGCAAGGAGAGGGGCTGTTGTTGTTGTTATTATAATTATAATTATTATTATTATTATTATTATTATGGTTATCCCAGCCCAACGCTGCCTGGGAGGAAGCCGGAGCCTGCAGTGCATCACCTGCAGGGACACGGAGGGTGTTCAGTGTCCCACTGCTGCCTGGTGGCTCTGAGGGAGGACAGGGTCATTCCCAGCCCTTCCCCACCTTTTCCAGGGTGCTCAGTGTCCCACTGCTGGTGATGGGCATGGACAGGGTCATTCCCAGCCCTTCCCCACCTTTTCCAGGGTGCTCAGTGTCCCACTGCTGCCTGGTGGCTCTGAGGACAGGACAGGGTCATTCCCAGCCCTTCCCCACCTTTTCCAGGGTGCTCAGTGTCCCACTGCTGCCTGGTGACTCCCAGAACAGGACAGGGTCATTCCCAGCCCTTCCCCACCCTGCCAGGGTGCTCAGTGTCCCACTGCTGCCTGGTGACTCCTGGGGCAGGACAGGGTCATTCCCAGCCCTTCCCCACCCCTTCCCCGGGGTGTCCCACTGCTGCCTGGTGACTCCCAGGACAGGACAGGGTCATTCCAAACCCTTCCCCACCTTTTCCAGGGTGCTCAGTGTCCCACACCTGGTGATTCCCAGGACAGGACAGGGTCATTCCCAGCCCTTCCCCACTCCTGCCACAGTGCTCAGTGTCCCACTGCTGCCTGGTGACTCTGAGGGAGGACAGGGTCATTCCCAGCCCTTCCCCACCTTTTCCAGGGTGTTCAGTGTCCCACTGCTGTGTGGTGACTCCCAGGACAGGACAGGGTCATTCCCAGCCCTTCCCCACTCCTGCCACAGTGCTCAGTGTCCCACTGCTGCCTGGTGACTCTGAGGACAGGACAGGGTCATTCCCAGCCCTTCCCCACCCCTGCCAGGGTGCTCAGTGTCCCACTGCTGCCTGGTGATTCCTGGGGCAGGACAGGGTCATTCCCAGCCCTTCCCCACCTTTTCCAGGGTGTTCAGTGTCCCACTGCTGTGTGGTGACTCCCAGGGCAGGACAGGGTCATTCCCAGCCCTTCCCCACCCTGCCACAGTGCTCAGTGTCCCACTGCTGTGTGGTGACTCCCAGGACAGGACAGGGTCATTCCCAGCCCTTCCCACCCCCTGTGGCACAGCTGAGCTCTCTCCCTCCCTGCCCAGCTGGAAGCCAGCCCTGATCCATCCCCAGACCTGTCAAGCATTCCCAGGAAAGCACGGAGGAGCGGTGCCAGGCTCATCCATAACACCCCACTGCCACCTCACAACAATTTACACTCGCCGGTATTTTTATCCCCGAGCTCTTCCCAAGAAATTGGATCATTTGGGTTATCAACATTTCTCGACTGCACAATTTCACTTCCCTAAAAAGGACCCAACTTTCCTTGAGAGAGAAGCAAACACTGCCCAGAGCTCAGAGCACCCTGAAAATGTCTCGGGTCAGCCCTGATGGGGCTGCAGGCACATCTGTCAGTGCTGGAGAGGAGAGACACAAAGTCACCATCCTGCAGGAATTCAGCAGGAATTTCCTCATGGAAAAGGTGGTCAGGCCTTGGGAGGAGCTGCCCAGGGAGGTTTGGATTCCCCATCCCTGGAGGTGTCCAAGGAATTCCTGGATGTGGCACTCAGGGGCTGCCCAGGGAGGTTTGGAGTCCCCATCCCTGGAGGTGTCCAGGGAATTCCTGGATGTGGCACTCAGGGCTCTGGGCTGGGACAAGGTGGGTGTCAGGCACAGCTGGGACTCGGTGATCCCACAGGGTTTTTCCAGCCTCAGAATTCCTGGGATTCTGGGATTCAGTCTGCCAGGGGAAGAGAACCATGAGCTCCTCACTTATTTCAGAGCTCTCTCAACCTCCTTAGGCTCCCACCTCAGACTCCTGTGGAACACACTCTGTCTCTGCTTCCAAGATGGAAAAATTCCCATTTCCACCTTCAACACAGCAAAGATTGAATCCAAGACCTTTGTGGGTTTTTCTCTTCAGAGGAATGGTGAGAAACTCCAAAGGAGGAAAGGAAATGCTTCCTACATAAATCCTGCAGCTCAAGGCCAGGCTGGGAGCAGCCTGGGACAGTGGGAGGTGTCCCTGCCATGGTAGGGGTGGCACTGGAGGGGCTTTGAATCCCACCCCCAGCAGTCTGGAATTCCACAATTCCATGATTCCATGAGCCCAGCCCCTCTGTTCTCAAACAACACCATGCCAGGAGCCCATCCAGCCAAGGCACCTGTGGAAGGTTCTCCAGATCTGGGACACCTCCCAGGTGGCAGCACACAAATCAAAAAGCTCCTCTGACATTTTACACAACTCCACTCTCACCCAGCTCCATTCCCTTTGCTCCCTGCCTCCCTCATTTGTTCAATTCTTTTTGGAATCCCTGACTAAAGTGATCCCACCTCACTGGGGGTTCATCACTGCCACACAGCCCCAAAGAGGAATTTCAGCTCCCTGAGACATCTCCTGTCCAAGCTGCTTGAAAACCACTTGGATACACTTAAAATTCACAGGTAAAATTTATTCTCAACCAAAATATTTCACCAGTTCGCCAAGAATTTCTTTTTGTTTTCCCCTTGTGAGCTATGAAGATGAATTTCTTCATTATTCCTGAACATCTGACAAATTAAAGAGATCTCTGCATTTGCATTACAAAATCCTGGCACACTTTAGGTTGGAAAAGCCCTCCCAGCCCATCCAGTCCCAGCTGTGCCCGATCCCCACCTTGTCCCCAGCCCATCCAGGAATTCCTGGGACACCTCCAGGGATGGGCACTCCAAACCTCCCTGGGCAGTTCCAAGACCTGAGCACCCTTTCCATGAGGAAATTCCTGCTGCTGTCCCACCTGAGCCTGCCCTGGCCCAGCCTGAGGCCGTTCCCTCTCCTCCTGTCCCTGTTCCCTGGGATCAGATCCCAAATCCCCCCTGGCTGTCCCCTCCTGGCAGGGACTTGTGCAGAGCCACAAGGGCCCCCTGAGCCTCCTTTTCTCCAGGCTGAGCCCCTTCCCAGCTCCCTCAGGAATTCTCCAGCCCCTTCCCAGCTCCCTCAGCCCCTCCTGGTGCTCCAGACCCTTCCCAGCTCCCTCAGGAATTCTCCAGACCCTTTCCAGCTCCCTCAGGAATTCTCCAGCCCCTTCCCAGTTCCCTCAGCCTCTCCTGGTGCTCCAGCCCCTTCCCAGCTCCATTCCCTGGACACCTCCAGCCCCTCCAGGGCTCTCCTGGCAGGAGGAGCCCGGAGCTGCCCCCAGGATTCCAGCAGGGCCAGCACAGGGGACAGTCCCAGCACTCCCAGGACCTTTCCCAGCTTGCCCCAGGGCCTTGGGCTGAGCCCAGGGCAGCACCTGGAACCTGACCTGGCTGTCCCATGGATCCAGCCTGTCCCCATCCCTCTGCAGAGCTCCCTGGCCAGCAGCAGGAAACCACAGGCACAGGAATGCTGCTCTGCACGGAAAGGGGCTGTGCTGGGCTTCTTCTTTAACAAAAACCTGCCCCTGGCAATAAACCCTTGAAGGTCTCTGTGTTGGACAAATGTGAAATGAAGAGCTCCTTCTAATCCTTCAGAGAAGAGCTCCTTCTAATCCTTCCTGGCCTCTGAAGCTCCCCAAAGAAAGAGATGATATCAGGAGCACTTTGTTTTGATCACCAACCTTATCCTCACCCAGTATCTCGTTAAGCAGCCTCCTAATTGCTGCCCTACCCCATGCTAAGGACAGAATTTGCACAGCTTCTTGATTTAAATGTTACTTGTTTAATTAACTGCTCCACACCCAGACACGAAGAAACCGCAGCGCTTCAAAAGCTGCAGGAAAAAGCTGCAGAAAAGGAAGAGAACAGCACAAAAAAGGGACTTTTTTAACAGCTCAGGCAGTGCACATGGAGCTCAGTACATCCCTAAATTCACCTCTCTGGGCTGAGGGCAGAGGAATCTCCCAGTTTGTGATCTCTATTTCAGATTGGTATTTCCAGCTGCCCCACAGAAGCAACACCAGCCCCAAGGAACCCCGGGGGGACTCTGGGCTTCCCATTAAACGTTAACCTTTGAGTGTGAGATTTGCAACTGCATTTGAGTATTAAAGCAGCAAAACAAAGTCCCGGGCTGCTTGAAGTGCTGATTTCCATCCCTTGCAGGGCTCCAGGCTCTGGGCCTGCCTGGATCTCTTTGATGCAGCTCAGGGCTGGATACTCTGTCTGCTCCAAGTAACAAGTGACACTTTCTCCTGGGTCACCACAGCTGAACCCCACGGAAATCCCCGTTCATGACCAGCCTGGGATCTCAGGGTGCTGGTTTTTATGGGATGCACAAGCAGCATTTCCCAGAAATCCCACTTTGTCCCAGTCCTTCCGTGGAGCTTGAAATATCCGTGGATATTTTCATCTTTGCTGCCCACACAGACTGTGGCAATGTTACAAAGGACATCTCTTTGTACTCACACCGAGGGCCAGCATTTGCAAACTGAGATTTCCTGCTGCAGCCCACGGGGAGATCAAGGGCTGCCCGTTCCACAGACACCTATTTGATCAGCAAAACAACTGCTGTGCTCCTTTCCTGGCCCTTCATCCCAGTTCAAAGCTGCCAAGGTGTGTTTGTGGCTGTACCTGCACCGCAACAGCCCAGCCCAGCTGCAGCTCCCAGCAGAATATTCCAACAAACCAGAACTCCAGTGAAGGAGAGCCCTCAGACAGGACATGAAATAAATGCATTTTCATTTCCTCAAGCTTTCAGGGCATTACAGACACAGCCCATGCAAAGTTTAAGAAGTTTTGCAGTTAAAAGAAATAAAAACACTTCAGAAGGAGCTCAGAGTGGCTGAGGATGGAAAAGAGCATCGAGTCCCAGCTGTGCCTGATCCCCTTTGTCACCAGCCCAGAGCTCTGAGTGCCACATCCAGGAATTCCCTGGACACCTCCAGGGATGGGGATTCCAAACCTCCCTGGGCAGCCCCTGAGTGCCACATCCAGGAATTCCTTGGATATATCCAGGATGGGGAATCCAAACCTCCCTGGGCAGCCCCTGAGTGCCACATCCAAGAATTCCCTGGACACCTCCAGGATGGGGATTCCAAACCTCCCTGGGCAGCCCCTGAGTGCCACATCCAGGAATTCCTTGGATATCTCCAGGATGGGCACTCCAAACCTCCCTGGGCAGCCCCGGAGTGCCACATCCAGGAATTCCTTGGATATCTCCAGGGATGGGCACTCCAAACCTCCCTGGGCAGTTTCAAGGCCTGACCCCCCTTTTCCATGGGGAAATTCCTCTCTCTTTCCCCATTCCTTGGAATTGGATAAAACATCATTCCCAGGACAAGGCACCAGCAGCCTGCTCTCCCTGCATGGCACCACTCAACCTCTATTTCTGAGCCAGGCTTCATCCATCATAAAACATCCTGAAAGGACAAAAATCCCTGGGAACTCTCAGACCCACCCTTAGGAGTTCCTGGGTTTTACCTGGACAAAGAAACATCAAAGCTCAACCTGCTCTGGGAATCCCAAACCAGCAGGACACACTCCTGATCTCTGGCTCACTGGGTATGAAACTGGGAAAACTGGGAAAAAATGGCTTTCCTTTGTTATGCAGTATTAAAATAAAAAATAATCAGCTGGATCATTCCCCCAAACTGCCTTCCAACACTGCTGCAGGAATGTCTGAGCAGGGAAGTGGGGAGGGATGGAGCAGCAGGAAGGGGACAGAGTTCCAGCTGAAATGTCCACACAGCTCAGGCCTGGAGCATTAATCCAAGGAGTCACTCACACTGGGACTGAGTTCCCTCAATCATAACCAAAACCACTCATAAACCCATGGAATCTGAAGGGTGAGTGTTTCAGAAGATGAAAAGGATGACAATTATTTTTCCAAGCTTAATAAAGAATCCTAGGGATTGGATCAACGTTGGGAAAATGACTGACCATCCACCTTGCACAAAGGATCATCAGGAGTTCTCCTGGAATGGAATGGTTTGGGTGGGGATTGAAATCCCCTGGGATAGAGAAGGTGTCCCTGCCTTGGCAGGGGTTGGAATGAGAGGGGTTTTAAAGCCCCAAACCACCCTGGGATTCCCTGATTCACCCCAGGAGTATCCATGGGTCAATCCACAGGAATTGCAGCGATTTCCTCAGCAGGAGTTGCCCCTCAAGCATTAAAACCTAAACCCAGCAGGGCACTGCTCCTCTCAGCCTGGAGATCCTCCTGCTCCCCCAGCACAGCCCTGCTGGTTGGCTGGGGGTGATCCCACCTGCCTTTCCCAAAATAACACATTCCTCACCAGGGCACAGTCCAGAGCTCCAGACAAACTGGGATTACACAACAGGATTTTCCCTGCATGGCCAAAGTCTCCCGTGCCCACCAGGTGATCCTGTCTCACCTCACTGCTCCTCAGGAAACTCCAGCAGGATCCAAAGCCCAAGGATACACTCAATACTTCACCTTTTGCCTTTCTCTTCTAAAACTGAACCCAACTCAACAGTTTTGTTCATGGGAACTGCAAATGCTTCATTCCAGCATTTGCTTCCAGGTATTTGAGAGAACAGCTCAGAGAATCTCTAAGAATCCCGGGATTCCTGAGGCTGGAAAAGCCCTCCCAGCCCATCCAGTCCCAGCTGTGCCCGATGCCCACCTTGTCACCAACCCAGAGCACTGAGTGCCACATCCAGGAATTCCTTGGACACCTCCAGGGATGGGGAATCCAAACCTCCCTGGGCAGCCCCCGAGTGCCACATCCAGGAATTCCCTGGACACCTCCAGGGATGGGGAATCCAAACCTCCCTGCCCAGAGCCCTGAGTGCCACATCCAGGAATTCCCTGGACTCCTCCAGGGATGGGGAATCCAAACCTCCCTGGGCAGCCCCACATCCAGGAATTCCCTGGACACCTCCAGGGATGGGGAATCCAAACCTCCCTGGGCAGCCCCTGAGTGCCACATCCAGGAATTCCCTGGACACCTCCAGGGATGGGGACTCCAAACCTCCCTGGGCAGCCCCTGAGTGCCACATCCAAGAATTCCCTGGACACCTCCAGGGATGGGGAATCCAAACCTCCCTGCCCAGAGCCCTGAGTGCCACATCCAGGAATTCCCTGGACACCTCCAGGGATGGCGACTCCAAACCTCTCTGGGCAGACCTGAGCACCCTTCCCATAAAGAAATTCCTGCTGATGCCCAAAATTCAGCTGGGAAAAATGAAGCTGAAGTGGTCAATTTTTTCCTGCAAGACACAACATTCCTCAGCAGAGCTGCTGTAGGAAACAGGGAAAAGTGGAAAAGCAGGAGCAGGGAGGCCATGGACACACTGGAAGCACTCCCCACCTTAACACCACTGCCCTGTACCAGTTATTTCATGTGGCAGAACAAAGGTGACAGAAGGGAAGGAAGAACAGAAGGCCTGAAAGTGCCTCTTTTGCAAGAGGAAGTTACGGTGTAACAGCCATGAAATCGGGCGTGCAGTCACTGCTGGCACCACATCCCAAACCCCACACCAACATCAGGCACCCTAAAGTCCCTCACAGCTTTTGGAAACTCCTCTGCTGCTTCATCCTTGAGTTTTCAGAGCCCTCAGTCACACACAGCAGTAATTAAACAAACTTTAGTCTAAAGCAGAAGGAAAAAAACCAGTAAAACATTGACAAACTTTTTCTGAGCTTTGGGTCCTCCCCAAGGCAGGCATTGAAGGAGGTGGAGAAATTCTGTCCTCTGCCTTAAGGACCTCAGAGTCCCTCCAGTGCCACCCCTGCCATGGCAGGGACACCTCCCACTGTCCCAGGGACACCTCCCACTGTCCCCAGTGTCCAGCCTGGCCTTGGGCACTGCCAGGGATCCAGGGGCAGCCACAGCTGCTCTGGGCACCTGTGCCAGGGCCTGCCCGCCCTCCCAGCCAGGAATTTTTTCCCAATGTCCAATCTAAACCAACCTGTCCTCACCCTCTGGCAGTGGGAAGCCATTCCCTGTGTCCTGGCACTCCAGGGCTGACTCAGGGTCCCCCTCTGGCTCTCTTGGACACTTTCAGATCCTGGAAGGTGCTGTGAGGTCTTCACACGACCTTCCCTTCCCCGGGGTGAACATTCCCAACTGTCCCAGGCTGTCCCTGGAGGTGCTCCAGTCTCTGTATGAACGTGCTGGGCTCTCCTGGACCTGCTCCAGCAGCTCCATGTCCTGCTGATGCTGGGAGCACTCCTCACAGAACTGAGAACCAGCTGTGCTGGGCATGAGCACAACAACTTTAATGTTCAGTGCTCTGGTCTCAGAGAGATCTCCATGGTTCTGAATCTCCTCCTGCTCCCAGCAGCAAACCCTCCCTCCTGCTGTGGAAGGGGGAGAAGGTTCCCCAGGCAGAGCTCAGGGTCAGGACACGGCCAAACATCAGCACCTCACAATCACAGAATTGTTCAGGTTGGAAAAGCCCTTGGGGAGCACCAGCTCCAATCTCAATCAGCTCCCAGGCTGCCTGACCCAGCTGAGGAGGTCCCTGTCCCTGTCCCTGTCCCTGTCCCTGTCCCTGTCCCTGTCCCTGTCCCTGTCCCTGTCCCTGCAGGTGTCCCCTGCCCAGGCTGGGTCTCACCCAAGGACCAGAAATTTTCACTGGTCCCAGTCAGTCACACAGATTCCCTGGGCAGGAGGGGAAGGAGCACTTCTCCAGCACAGCTCAGCTACCTCAGACCCTGCACAGACAGGGAATGAGCATCTGGCTCCAACACTGACTAAAAAAGGAACCCTGAAATGTTACCTCAGGAGGGATTTACATCACTGAGAGGTTCCAGCCCCTGGAAAGCCAAGGCAGAGTATGAAACATTCTTGGGGGGAGGAGAAATACTTAAAAGTGATGGAAGAAAATTTAGGATATACCATGGACAGTGCAACGTTAAAGAATGATCCAGTAAATCAGGGAATCATGGAGTGCTTTGGGTGGGAAGGGATTTCAAAGACCATCTCATTCCAATCATGGCAGGGAACGAGGACTGGGAGAATGCAGAAGCAGTAAATAACAACTGAGCACAAAGAAAAACAATCTTCCAACTGAAAAAGAAAAGGAAACAAGCTGCAGAGCTAAGCTGAAAAAACATCCTTTGGTATTTTCCAAGATGTTAAATGGTGCAGACTGAGCACCTGCTCAGCAGGAATGGGCTGTCCTGGCTCAGGGCTCCCTGGATATTCCATTCCCTGGGATGAGCTTGATTTAATCTAACATGGAAACGTGGCTGTTGTCAACACCACTGCAGCCCCACTGCTGCCACCCCATATTCCAACTGCCCAGCAGAACTTCCAGCAGTGGGAATCACATCCAGTGAAAGAGAAGCACAGAGTCATGGAATGGTTGGGTGGGAAGGGACCTCAGAGCTCCTCCAGTGCCACCCCTGCCATGGCAGGGACACCTCCCACTGTCCCCAGCCCAGCCCCAGTGTCCAGCCTAGCCTTGGGCACTGCCAGGGATCCAGGGATTCTCTGGCAATTCCAGCCCAGCCAGGAATTCCTGCCCAAGATCCCATCCAGCCCTGCCCTGTGGCACTGGGAAGCCATTCCCTGTGTCCTGTCCCTGCAGGCCTTGTCCCCAGTCCCTCTGCAGCTCTCCTGGAGCCCTTTCAGGCCCTGGCAGGGGCTCTGAGCTCTCCCTGGAGCTTTCCCCTCTCCAGGTGAACATTCCCAGCCCTCCCTGCCTGGCTCCAGCACCTCCATGGCCTCTCTGGGGTCACTCCAGCACCTCCATGGCCTCTCAGGGTTCACTCCAGCACCTCCATGGCCTCTCTGGGGTCACTCCAGCACCTCCATGGCCTCTCAGGGTTCACTCCAGCAGCTCCATGGCCTCTCTGGGCTCACTCCAGCAGCTCCAGGTCCCTCTGCTGCCGGGAGCTGTCAGAGGAAGCAGCAAAGCTCCCAGGAAGGGGAGGTGACTGAGCCCTGCTCCCTGTGAGCTCAGCACGGGCACAGCCACACCAGAACACATTGCACCACCACGCTGCCAGTGCCATCCAACCACGCCCTGTTTAAATCCCCAGGACGGCCCTGTCACTGCTCCTTCCTGTGTCCCACGTCCCGGTGTTGTCCCTGGTGCCGCTCCAGCCGCGGAGCTCCCGGCGCTGGCCCCGTGCCCGCGGCTGTGCCGCTGCCATCCCGCACGGACACGGTGCCAGCACAGGGCAGCCTGGCGCTGTGCCCGCTCCTGGCGCTGTGCAACCGTGCCCTTTGTCCCCTGCCTCGGGGACACGGGGACACTTTTCAACCTGTGAGCTCGCAGGCTCAATTATCCTTCTCAAAGAAAAGAAATCCATCTTAACATAAAAGAATTCAATTAAACGGCGTCCCGGGGGATCTGCCGAGGGAAGAAAACACAAATAAACAGCTCAGGAAACACAACCTTCTCATCCCACCCCGCTGCACAGCCAAGCAAGGAGCTGGAATGAGCTGCAGCCTGTGCAGGGCTATGAGGAACGGAAGGAAAGGAAGAAACTGCCACACAGAAAACCCCAAATGTCACAGCAGAGCCACCAGTGCCTTCTCTGAGGTGTGACAGAATTCAGTCCTCACAAGGAATCAAAGGCAAAACTGAAACTGAAGCAGCTTCTTGTGCTCTGTTTCCTCCTTCCTTCCTGTGGCTGCAGCAGCCAGGCCATCCCCACTCCTGCAGGTTTGTGCCTCTCCCAGTGCCAGGCTCTGCTCCCAAAGCTGCCCAGGGAAATCAGAATCACAGTGACTCCAGAGTCATCCCTGTCACTCCAGGCCACAGAGCTCTGAGCAGCAGCAAACTGCAGGACTGAAATGCCACTGCACCCCCAGGCTCCCAGCACGGGCACTTCCAGCCCCACACAAACCCTGAATTTGGCAATCCAGATGTTTGGGAAGTTTCCCTGCAAAGCCAAAGTTCCACAAGGCTCCAGCTCAGGCCCAGTTCCCTTCAGCACCTTCACAGATGACCTGGATGTGGTTTGAGGGGACACCAGGGAAGTCTGGCACAAAGCTGCTGACTCCCCAAAGGCAGAGAGGACCCAGACAAATCTGAGGGCTGGGAATCACCAACTGTGTGAAGTTTAACACAGGCAGGTGCCAGATTCTGCACCTGGGCTGGGGCAGCCCTGGATGCACCCACGGGCTGGGATGGAGAGGCTGGAGAGCAGCTCTGGGAAGGGATCTGGTCCTGGTGGATGCCAAGGGGGATCTGAGTTAGCAGTGCTGCCCTGGAGCCAGGAGGGACATCCCTGTCCCAGGGAGCATCAGGGACAGCATGGAGGGAGGGGATTGTCCTGCTCTGCTCTGGGGAGGCCTCACCTCCAGTCCTGGGACTGCACACCTCAATATAAAAAACAACTAAAGCTGCTGGGGAGCATCCAAAGGAGGGATGTGGGGATGGGGAAGGCTCTGGAGGAGCAGCTCAGGGCACTTGGAATGTTCAGCTGGAGGAGACTGAGCTCAGACCTTCCCATGGGCTGCAGCTCCAGTCCCTGCTCCCTGTGAGCAGGGCCAGGACCCAGGGAATGGCTGGAGCTGTGAGAGATGGGTTGGAGAGCAGGAAAAGTTCTTCATTCCCCAGAGGTGCTGGGCACTGCCCAGGCTCCCCAGGGAATGGGCACAGCCCCGAGGCTGCCAGAGCTCCAATCCCAGGGATGCACAGGCTGGAATTGCTGAGGTGTCTGTGCAGGGCCAGGAGCTGGATCCATGATCCCTGTGGGTGCCAGAGAAGTTTTTCACTCTGCCCCAGCCAGGGATGAGCTCTGAGCTCTGCCTGCCCTCAGTGACTCCCTGCCCTTTGCCATTTCACCACAAAGTTCTTTTCTTCTCACACCTTCCGGCTTCCCAGATGAGCCTGGTGTCCTCAGGCACCCCAGGCTGACTCCAGGAGAAGGAATGGGGTGTGTGGGTGCTGTGACACCGGGGACAGCCACCCCCAGAGCACTCCTGGCTCTCAGGTGGACACAAAAGAGAGACTGAGAGGGACAACGAGGAGCAGCCCCAGCCCAGCAGCTGCAGAGCTGCCAGCTCAGGCTGAGGAGCTGCACTTCCTCCTGACATCAGCTCACCCTGGCTGTGGTGACAGCCCCGGTCACGGCTCCGTGCCACGTGGGGTTCGCTTTAAAGATGCCACTGACAAAAATGACAATTTTGGTCAGGCTTCAGGCCCTGCAGACGTTTATTGCTGTCACTCTCGAGGTGCCTCTGCTCCATCTGGGACTAACAGGCACTAAGAAACACAAAGATGGAACTTCCCACTTCCACACCTCATCCAACAGCAATATGTGTGGCACTCAAATTCCACCTAAATCTGAGTGGTTTTTTTGTCTGAGCTTTTCAAGCTTGGCCGCAAAAGCTTCATTTCCTGAGATAACTGATATTTATTTGCCCAAGTTTTCCTCCAAACCAGAGTTAAGGTGCAGGTAAAAATAGTCCAGGCGGTGATAATAAAGTCAATATTGGTTATTGCAGTGCTGGCAGCTGGGGAGGATCAAAACAAGGAGCAGGGAAGTTCATCAGGAGCGAGGGGAGGATGGTGGGAGGAACAGGGAGCAGAGAGGGAAAAAGAAAAGCTCAAGTAGAGAAACACAGCAGCAGCCAGGAAAGACAACACACTCCTGCTTCCAATAATATTGAATCAAAGGAGACACTTAAGAGCCTTTGTTGCTACTCCTGGTCACACAGAGGCCACATTCCTTCCCTGAGCCTTCCATAAACCCCCGACATGTGTGGATTTTGGAAAAGGAGGTAAAAGCACTGCAGCCCATAAATGTAACCGGGAGCAGGGCTGTGTTCCCTATAAATAGGGCCAGGAGTGAGGGACTGCTGCTCCCGGCTGAGGCTCCGTGTCTGACAGCGCTGCCGTCACTCATTAACTCACTCTATTAACTCCTCAATTAGTTCTTCAGGAATCCTGCATCCAGCAAAACAAGACCTCCCACAAACCTTCCTCCCTGCGAAGTTCTCTGAAGTTCTGTCAGCCTGGCACAGGCTCCCCAGGGAATGGTCCCGGCCTGAGGCTGCCGGAGCTCCAGGAGTGTTTGGACACCACTCCCAGGGATGCCCAGGGTGGGATCTGGGGGGTTTTGGGCAGGGTCAGGAGCTGGGCTGGATGATTCCTGTGAGTCCCTTCCAACTCAGGATATTCCTTGATCCCATGAGTGAAGCACCCAGCTCCTCCTTTGCTCTCAGCTCACCGACCTCACCCGTTTCTCCTGCACCATTTGCACCCAAATTTCCCAGTTATTCTTGTTCTACTCCTGCTCCAAACCCAAGCCTTACTCCACCAAGACTCTCCTATTTCCTGGCATTCCAGTTTGCCCATTTTTATGGCTGAGCTGCAGCTCCTGCCCTTCAGGCACTCTGACTGGCAGCCCCTGTTAAACCCTGCTCCTGGATGACATCCATGGAATCACGGAGCACACAAACCACGGCTGTTCCAGCTGCACCTGCACACCTGGCTGGCAGCACGGAGAGCAGCAAAGCTCATCCCTCTGCTCCAGCCCTGAGCTCTCCCCAAACTCCAGTGAGCAGGGACAGGACCCAGAGCCTTTGGACAGCGCTGCCAGGGTGGGATTGTTTGGGGTCTGTGCAGGGCCAGCAGCTGCATCCATGATCCCTGGGGGTGCCTGCAGCTCAGGATATCCCACGGTTCTGTGATGCTGGAATTCCTCTATACCACTGCTGGGCTCAGGGAAGAAAAGTTTTGGGTGCCCTTTGCCACCAGAAAACTCAGGGCAGACATCAAACGAAGCATTCCCTGCACAGAGCATGGAAAAGCACCACGGGAAAACACTGGGATGTCTCCCTACCAAAGAGGAGAGGAAGCACTAAGGAACCAACGCCTCCTTCTCGCTCAGGATCTCACTGTGGGGACAGCAGGGATGGGATTCCCTCCAGCTGCCTCCCAATCCAACCAGGAAACTGTGACAGGACCGGGGGATCCCCCTCTGGAACACAGCTGGGCCCCCCAGCCCCGTTTTCCAGGGAAGCTCTGCCAGCAGTGGCCTGGAGCTTCCCAAAAATCCTGTAAGCCCACAGAGCGCTCTTCCCCTGGTAACAAACCCCCGAGCAGCAGCTCTCTCACAGCGCTGCCTCGTCGTTATTATTTTTGACAGTTTCCAATTTGTGAAGTCAGAAATCCACCCTGTCCCTCCCACAGCACACACAGAGCTCCTGGAACACCAGGCTGAGCAGGAGATGCTCCACAGCTCCTGCATCCCACAACAAACCTTCCCCCAGTGTGAGGTTCTGCAGGAACCTTTCCTGCACCACCTGCCTGACAGGCACCTGCTGCTGCACCACCAATCTGTCCCTGCTGCCAGCCAGGACGTTGTCCCACATCCCTGGATTTCAAGGTTAATTCGAAACAAGTACAAAAATCACCAGGAATATCAGTGTACACACGGAGAACAAGCCTTGGTTTCAGAGCAGTTTGCTCCTACCCAGCCCTCATCACCTTCTGCCAAGCAAATGTCACCCAGGCCAGCCCAGGCCATGATGTGCTCCCACTGACAGCCCAAAATTTAACTTTGCTTCCCATGAGATCACCATTGGTTGCCATGGAAATCCCTATACTACCATCCACCAAGGGGTTTTTTTTACCACTGAAGTATTTTGGCAGCATGTTCGCTTTTAAGTGTCAGAGTAATAAGAGAAAACATAAATGTTTCTTCTCTCATCAGCCTTTAAACAGAGCTTTATAACCTAAATCTGCTCCTAAGAGCTTGGTTCAAACCTGTGGGACTGGGCAGGGCTAGAATCACCACTTTCTCCTTTCTGAGACACAAAATAAACAATGAAAACAACCTTCAAGTTTTTAAAACATGAATTTCCAAGTGGGGGATCAAGCGAGGAAAAACCTCTCAGGCCCCTCCGAGTTCTCTCAGTTTCTCTTTTTCACTTCCTAGTTTGTTGGTTTTTTTTTTTTTAAGCTAGTGCAAAACAAGGCCCTCAAATTCAGCAGGGCCCTCCCAGCCTCTGCCAGGAGCCGCTTTCCTGTCAGATCAATCTTGTGGTGATTCCAGCGGGGCCTCCACTCCTACCCCGGTTTCTGGTGGTCAATAAAACCAGCACGGTGACATTTATGGCCACATTCTGCACCCTGAGGTGGGCAGGTCCCCAGGAGGGTGATACCCACAGGAGGCTGATCCCCCCACAGTGACCCCCGGGAGGGACCTGAGCCCGGGAAGGGTGACCTGAGCCCGGGAAGGGTGACCTGACCCCGGGAAGGGTGACCTGACCCTCGGGAGAGGGACCCTGACCACTGATCCCCCTCCTCTCACCCCCGGGAGGGACCTGACCCCCGGGAACAGCACCAGACTCTCGGGAAGGCGACCAGACCACCGGGAAGGGGATCGGAGCCTTGGGAAGGGGAGCAGACCCGTGGGAGGAGGAGCTGACCCTCCGGAACGGGACCAGACAGCCGAGAGGGACCTGACCCATAGGCGGGGAAGCAGAGCCCCAGGAAAGGGGGACCGTCAGAGGAGTGATCTGACTCCCAGAAATGGGAGCTGACCCCGGGAAGGAACCTGACCTCCGGGACTGACCTGACCCCCCGAGGGGGACAAGAACCTCGAGAGGGGGACCTGACCCTCGGGAAAGGGAGCAGACCCCAGGGGGGTGATGTGACCCCCGGGCAGGGGACCCCCCGAAGGTGACCAGACCCTGGGGAGAGCGCGCTGAGCATAACAGGGGGATCTGAGCCTCAGGAAGGGTGACCTGACCCCTGACCTTGTCACCGCCACCGCTCCCGACAGCTCCGGCCACTCCCGGCCGGCCAGGTGCGATCCAGGAGCACCTGGAGCCCGCAGCCTCAGCCCCCAGCCCCGCCAGCCCGCCCCGCACGCACCAAAACACGGCAAAAGGAAACTGTCACGCGCAGAGCAGTCGGATTTAACCCAGATCCGCACGGAACGAGGCGGCGGGACCACGGCCCAGCCCCGGACAGCGGCTCGGCGGGGGAGATCTTTAACCCCCCAAACGGTGCCGAACCCCCGGAGCGCGGAGAGCCCCTCCGGGAGGCCGGAGGGGAGCCGGGGGGGCGGCGGGGCCCAGCCCGCGGCGCCGGGCCCAGCCCCGACCCCGGCCCCGCGAGGGCGGCGGTGACAGCCGGGTCTCACCTGCGGGTGCCGGGCTGCCCTCGAGCGCTGCCGGGCCGGGCTGCGGGCCGGGCCCGCGGGCTGGGCCGGCCGGGGCTGCGCGGGCAGCGGCGGCGGAGCGGCGGCGGCGGCGGCTCCAAAATGGCGGCGGCGCCGCGGCTCCCTCAGGGCGGGGGGAGAGGGGCGGGGCCGAGGGTGAGGGGCGGGGCCCGAGTGGGGCGTGGCCGCGGTGGGCGTGGCCTTGGTGGGCGTGGTTCTCTGGGGTGGGCGTGACTGGGGCGCGGCCCGGGGACACGGGGACAGGGATGGAGATGGGGACAGGGACAGGGACATAGGGATGGGAACACGGGGATGGGAATGAGGGCGTGGAGATGGGGACACGGGGACAGGGATGGAGATGGGGACAGGGACATAGGGATGGGAACACGGGGACGGGAATGAGGGCGTGGAGATGGGGACACGGGGACGGGGACACGGTCATGGGGACACGGACACTGCGGGACAGGGATGGAGATGAGGATGGTGGGATGGGGATGGGGACATGGGATGGGAACGGTGGGACAGGGATGGGGGGACAGGGATGGGAATGGGGACAAGAATGGGGACACAGGAACAGGGATGGGGATGGGAATTGGGAGGGAATTGGAATGGGATGAGGTTGAACATGGGGACAGGGATGGGGAACAGAAACGAGGACATGGGGAGACAGGAATGGGAACAGGGACAAGGGGACAGAGATGGGGCAGAGATGGAGACACACATGCAGGGACTGGCGACAGGGAGATGGGGAGACGGGGACGTGACGGGGACAGAGGCACGGGGACACTGGGACAGGGACAGAGCTATGGGGACACAGGGGGTCAGGGATGGTGGGGCGAGGGTGAGGACAGGGTAACAGTGAGGCGGCCCCAGCCCCGGGGACAGGGGTGAGGGGACAGTGACAGCCCTGGGGACCTTGAGGTGTTCGAGCTGCAGCCACCAGGGGTGGTCACGGCCTCGGGGGGAGCAGGAGGAACTCGAGGACCTTGTGGCTGAGGGGACACGGGGACAGCAGGAGCCTTTCTGTGACCACAGCCTTGAGGTGGCCCCAGTATCACTGCAAGGGGGGAACCCCAGAGATGGGGGTCAGGGGACTGGGGTGTCCAGGGAGGTGGGATGAGCACGGAGAAGGGAGGGAGACGAGGAGACAGAGGGAGCAGGGAGGCAGGGCTGGGAGCAGGGATCTCTGAGTCATGCTGGCAGCCTGGGCTCCTGGATCCGCTGTCGCCGTGCCCGGATTTGTCTTTGTCTCGTGGATAAACTGCTTTCCAAGTGCCAGCATCCTCCAGGAACCAGCAGGAAGCCATCCAATCCTTCATTCCAAAGTGAATTCCTGCCATGAGATTTACCACTAAGCTGCTCTCGCCGAGGCCTTGACCCTGCAAAGATTCCTGCACGTGGTTAAAGTTTACAGGGCAAGCGTGGCCTTTGCCATGGGAAGAGAGGGACAGGTTTGTGCTGCCCTGCTGGCAGGGGGCACGGAATCACGGGATCATGGAATGGTCAGGGTTGGGAGGGAGCTTAAGGCTCATCCCGTGGCCACAGGCTGGGGTTTGGCCATGGGAGTGCTGCCACAAAAATGCCACTAAAAGTGTCCCCCCCATGGCTGAGTGGGTAAAATTCCTCATTTATGGATGCTTTTCCAGCGTGAGGGCTGCAAGGGAAGGGCTCCAAGAATTTCTACGGCACCCAGTGTGGTAATTAGCACTTTGGTGGCCATTAACGCAGGGAAAAAATAGCACAACCTCAGGAGTTTCACTTCCCTGTTTCGTCTGTTGGAGGGAAATGGGCTTATAAAGCATTTTTTGTGGCTTATTGTGGCTTCTGGGGACAGGACAAAACCATCCGAGCAAATTCCCAAATCCTCCAGCCGCCCCCAGAGCCTATTCCCACCCCCAGGAGGGTTTGGGTTGTACAGCCTGACTCCTCCAGCTGGTTTCTACAGTTCCAACCTTGGAACAGCTTCCTTCTTCTCTGCTCCAGCCCTCTGGAACAGGCTAAAATACAGCTGAACTCTGGGCTTGGCAGCGGCAGGGCCAGGAGCTGCCAGCTCCCCTCTCGTGGCAGGGACAGGGACAGAGCCCAGCCATGGTTCCAAGCCCTGGTTGTGACACAGGACAGCTGGATCCCACTGGGAACAACTGCTGGAATCTCCTGGCTGAGCCCAGGTGTGGCAGGGCCAGGCTGGACGGGGCTGGGAGCAGCCTGGACACACGGGAGGTGACACTGTCCCTGGCAGGGGTGGCACTGGGTGGCACTGGGTGGCACTAGGGTCCCCTTCAATCCAAACCATTCCAGAATTCCCTGGCTCTGTGTGTGTGTGTGTGCAGCCCTTCGGCACAAGGAGCGCTCTGGCTGCAGTGGGAGGTGACACTGTCCCTCACAGGGGTGACACTGGGTGGCACTGGGTGGCACTAGGGTCCCCTTAAACCAAACCATTCCAGGTTTGTGTGTGTGTGTGTGCAGCCCCTCAGCACAAGGAGCGCTCTGGCTGCAGTGGGAGGTGACTCTGTCCCTCACAGGGGTGGCACTGGTGGCACTGGGTGGCACTGGGTGGCACTAGGGTCCCCTTAAACCCAAACCATTCCAGAATTCCCTGGCTCTGTGTGTGTGTGTGTGCAGCCCCTCAGCTCAAGGAGCGCTCTGGCTGCAGTGGGAGGTGACTCTGTCCCTGGCAGGGGTGGCACTGGTGGCACTGGGTGGCACTGGGGTCCCCTTCAACCCAAACCATTCCAGGTTTCTGTGTGTGTGTGTGCAGCCCCTCGGCACAAGCAGCTCCTGGAGCAGGGAGTGGAGCTGAGCCCGAGCAGGATTCCCAGCTGGAGTGGGAGCTGGCACACGTCGGGTGGGAGGCTGCAGGCCCAGAATAGGCTGTGGATGATGAAGAATTCTGGGATCTATTCTTGGCTCAGGATTGAGGCGTGATCTGGTGCCTCCAGCAGGCATCAGAACAGGATCTCCCAGCGCCAGTTTGACATTAATCTGAGCGGCCCTGCAGGGAGGAGGGGACGAGCTTTCCTCCCTTCTCCCGCAGCCACAGACTCTGCCCAGCACCCAGCGCCGCTCCGGGAGCTCTTCCAAACCCCAGCGTTCCTCCTCTCCGGCTGCCTTTTGGGCCGAGTGACCGGGTCTGGTTCAAATCCCACAGCTCCAAACAGCCCCGAGGAGCAGCTCGCATTCCTTGGCCTGCGGCGCTCCGCACGTTCCCGGGGCTGCAGGGAATGTTCCTCCCTGCTCTGGGGAACATTATCCCGCCTGGCAGTGCGGGAGCACAGGCAGCCAGGGCAGCGGCTCCTGCGGGGCCGGGGTGCAGAGTTAATTATAGCCGCCAGGGTTGGGCAATGTTGTGTTTGCGGGGTTGCTGGGGAGATGAGCGGCAGCCCCAGCGCTGCCCCGGCGGCAGCGATTCCAGATCTGCGATTCCAGATCTGCACCGCCAACCTTCCCAAATATGGTCCAGCACCAGCCGGGAGCTCCCCGGGCTCGGCCCGGGCTCTGGGATCAGCCGGCTCCTGGGATGGGACCCTCAGCAGCCTGTCCTGAGTGTATTAAACTCTGTCCTCGGGGAAAATCCCACTCTGCAGCTCCCCCCGGGCTGGGCAGGGCCCGACCCCAGCAGGGCTCCAAGCGGGAGTGTGCTGAGAGGAGCTGAGAAAAGCAGCCCTGAGATCTTGGGGCTTTGAACAGCAGGAAAACAAAAATATTCTGGGGCAGGTCCTCAGTTCGTGGAAACCTCCTGTAGAGCCAGGAATGTTCACCTGGAGAAGGGAAGGATCCAGGGAGAGCTCAGAGCCCCTGCCAGGACCTGCAGGGGCTCCAGGAGAGCTGCAGAGGGACTGGGGACAAGGGACAGAGGGACAGGACACAGGGAATGGCTTCCCACTAGGAAAGGGGAGATTTGGGTGGGATCTTGGGCAGGAATTCCTGGCTGGGCTGGAATTGCCAGAGCAGCTGTGGCTGCCCCTGGATCCCTGGAATTGCTCTTGGATGGGGCTGGAGCAGCCTGGGACAGTGGGAGGTGTCCCTGCCATGGCAGGGGTGGCACTGGAGGGGCTCTGAGGTCCCACCCAACCATTCCAGGATTCCCTGGTTCTGTGATTCCAACACTTGCCTGTCCCACCCTGTGACTCTGGGAAATTCCCTGTGAAGGATTTGGGATGCTGGGTGTGACCCTCTGCCCGTGACAGTTCCCTGCCCAAGTACAGAGCTGTGCTTCCATCCTAATGGAAACCCTCCAGCCCTCACTTTCATACCTCTCTGATGTTCTATGCACTTTTATTGCCTTTTTTATTCACAGTTAATTTTCTCCTGCTTGGCCAGGTGGGAATGTTGGTGTGGCTGCAGTGAAATCAGCCATGGGAGACCCCTGGGACAAAATTAAAACTGATTTTTATTGTGGGACAAAGAGCTACTGAGGAAAAAAAATGTCCAACATTTTTTATTCATATTTTTCTTATATTTTCCTCCTATCCCTTGTCTGGCAAGAACCAGCTCCAAGTGTGGCAAGTGTAAGTGTAGTGTTGCAGGCTTTATTACAAGCCTGTAATAAATCATAATCAGCACTAATTAGCAGTCCATGGGACAGGGCAGTGTTTAAGGGGAGTTCAACAGGGGTGGGACAGGCTGGGCAAGGAATTAAAGGGCTGAAACTGAACAAACAGCACAGGGGGGACCAAAGGAGTGCCAAAAATAAATAACCAAACCCACGGGGGCCGTGCTGCTGTGGGAGCTCGGCAGGCTGGCCGTGGAATTCCTGTGGGAAATTTTTCTTATATTTTCTTATATTTCTTTCTTATATTTTTCTTTTATTTTTATTTTTTCAGGGCATTTTTCTTATCTTTTCTTATCTTTTCTTATATTTTTCTTATATTTCTTATATTTTCCTATATTTCTTATATTTTTTCCTATATTTCTTATATTTTTCTTATATTTTTCCTATATTTTCTTATATTTTTCTTATATTTTCTTATATTTTTCTTCTATTTTTCCTATATTTTCTCATATTTTTCTTATATTTTCTTATATTTTTCTTATATTTTTCTTATATTTCTTATATTTTTCCTATATTTTTCTTATATTTTTCTTGTATTTCTTATATTTTTTTTATATTTTTCCTTATATTTTCTTATCTTTTCTTAAATTTTTGTTATATTTTCTTATTTTTTTCAGGGGATTTTTCTTATATTTTCTTATATTTTTCTTATATTTTTCTGTTTTCAGGGGATTTTTCTTATCTTTTCTTATATTTTCTTATATTTTTCTTATATTTCTTATATTTTTCTTTTTTCAGGGGATTTTTCTTTTTTTCTTATATTTTCTTTAATTTTTCTGATATTTCTCCTGTCCTGCCAGGAGCTCTGTGTCACACCCGTGGTGCCTGGGGGGACGCTCGGTGTCACCCGGACACCTCTGGGCTCTCTGGAATCACGGAATGGCTCAGGGAAGGGACCTCCAAGCCCAGGCAGTCCCGTGGGCAGGGACACCTTCCACTGCCCCAGGGTTCTCCAAACCTGGGGCACTGCTGGGGTGGAATTGTTCCTTCTCACACTTTGTCTTTGCAGTGCTCCGGGACTGACCCTGGCAATAAATAACCTCCTAAAGCATCTAGGTGTTCCTCAGCCGCAAATCTGTGATTTATTCCCGATATTTCCCTTTTCCCAGATTCCCCTGAGAGGGAAGCAGCCCGTGCCTCGCATTCACGTGCCCGGAATCCCACAAAAAAATCACGGCGTCAAACAATCCCGGCTCAGCCTTTGCCCTCTGCCCTGGGAACGTCTCCGTGCCCGGCTCCGCCAACACCCCCGGGGCGGCTCCCGGCCCCGGCACCGCCCCGGTGAATCCTCATTGCCGGGGTAAAACCTCCAGAAGGAATTCATGACATTTTCTCACCTGCCCACACGTAACTGAGCCGTCAGGTAACTTCTACAATAGAACTCTCTTTCAAGTGAAAGTCAACTTTCAACTGCGTCAGGTTAAGTCACACAATGAATTAATTGTGCGTCAGGCAGGTGGGGAGTGTGAGTTACACCGGGCTGGGTTTGTGTCAATTCTCCTGTACAAAAAATGTCATTTTTTTTACCCCTTCGTGAGCTGGCTTTGTGGAAATCTCCTCCTCACGCCCGGCAGGGAATAAACGGCGTCTTTTTTCTAAATGGTGTTCGGAGCGTTGCTAAAATCAGCCCCGGGGGTTGCGAAGGGGGCTCGGGGAGGCTCAGACCGGGCACAGCCCGGGGCCGGGGAGGTCCCGGCCGGTACACCCGGGGGTCGGACAGGTCCCGGCCGGCACACCCGGGGGTCGGACAGGTCCTATCCGGTACACCCGGCGGTCGGACAGGCCCTATCCGGCACACCCGGGGCCTGGGTGCCGAGCGGTGAAGCTGCCGTGCAGTTTAATAAACCCAAGCCCCGCCGAGCCCCTCACGCCGCCGCCATGACACCTCCCCAGCCCCGCCCGCGCCGCTCTGCGCGCCCGCTCTCGTCTCGATGGTGCGCCCGGGTCCTCCCGGCCGCCAGGGGGCGCTTGGGGCAGGGCCGGGGAGCGGGGCCGGGTCCTCCCCGCCGCCAGGGGGCGCTTTGGCGCGGGGCGGGCCGGGGGCGGGCGGCGCTGCCATGGACGCGCTGAGCCGGGCCGGGCCGCGGCCCCGCCGCGCCGCCGCCGCCGCTTCCCCGCTGCCCTGGGGCCGCTTCTCCGCCTGGATCGACTGCGTGTGTGTGGTGACCTTCGACCTGGAGCTGGGACAGGCCATGGAGGTGCGCCACAGCCGCCCGGGAACCGGCACGCCGCGGCACGGAGCGGGGGGACACGGGGGTCAGCGGTGCGCAGGGAGACGGGATGGGGATGGAGAGAGGGAATGGAGAGTGGGGATGGAGAGTGGAGATCGAGAATGGAGAGAAGGGGTCGGGAATGGAAAGTGGGGATCGGGAATGGAGAGAGAGGATGGAGAGAGGTGATCGGGAATGGAGAGTGGGGATCGGGAATGGAGAGTGGGGATCGGGAACGGAGAGTGGGAATAGGGAACGGAGAGAGAGGATGGAGAGAGGTGATCGGGAATGGAGAGTGGGAACTGGGAATGGAGAGTGGAGAGAGGGGATCGGGAATAGAGAGACGGGATGGAGAGAGGAGATCGGGAATGGAGAGTGGGAATCGGGAATGGAGAGAGCGAATCGGGAATGGAGAGAGGGAATGGAGAGTGGGGATCGGGAATGGAGAGTGAGGATCGGGAATGGAGAGAGGGGATCGGGAATGTAGAGAGGGAATAGGAAACAGGGAGGTGAAAAGGGGCATCAGGGACTGGGAGTGTGGAGGGGTCAGGGATGGGGAGAAAGGGAATCAGGGATGGATGGTGGAATGAAACGGGAATTAAAGATGGGACAGAGTGGATGAGGAATGCAGAGTGTGAAAAGTGGGATTAGGAATGGAGAGTGAAAAGAGGGATCAGGGCTGGGGTGGGGAGGGGTTGGGAGTCCAAGCAGAGATTTGGGGTGAGGGCAGTGGGGGATCTCTGTGGGGTGGGGAGTGCACAGGGCAGGGAGATGCCAGGGCAGCATCCAAGAGATCCTTGATGGATCCTCTTCATGGAATAAAACCTCCCCAGGGTCCCAGGGAGCCAGGCTGGGAGAGCTGGGGGTGCTCCCCTGGAGAAGGCAAGGCTCCAGGGAGAGCTCAGAGCCCTTCCCAAGGCCTGAAGGGGCTCCAGGAGAGCTGCAGAGGGACTGGGGACAAGGGACAGAGGGACAGGACACAGGGAATGGCTTCCCAGTGCCACAGGGCAGGGCTGGATGGGATCTTAGGAATTGGGAATTCCTGGCTGGGCTGGAATTGCCAGAGCAGCTGTGGCTGCCCCTGGATCCCTGGAATTGCTCTTGGATGGGGTTTGGAGCAGCCTGGGACAGTGGGAGGTGTCCCTGCCATGGCAGGGGTGGCACTGGAGGGGCTCTGAGGTCCCTTCCAACCATTCCAGGATTCCAAAGACACAAATTCCCAGGGCAGGGAGGTGTTGGTGCAGGATTCCCAGGGAAGGGAAGTTCCCTGGCTGGGTTGGAGCAGAGCTGAGCCCCGTGTGGGGCCAGAGGGGTTGGAATTGGGATGGGAAGGGCTGGCCAGCTGTTCCCAGTTCCCTGGGATATCCCAGTGCCCGTCCTGAAGGAGGATTTGGGGCGAGCTGGGTTCCTCAGGAAAGGCAGCAGGGAAGTGTGGATTTCCCTGACCTCAAATTCCTTATTTCCCGTGTGATTGTGGGAGTCACTCCTTCCTCCTCCCTTTTTAGGGAGGTTGCTCTGCTTTTCAGAGGATTGGGCCTTCCCAGTTTTAAATGCTGGAGCTTCCAAAGGGAATGGGAAGCAGGAGGGACCAACTTGTTGCTGCTCCCTTTCCCTTTGTTGTTTCTTCCCCCAGAGCCTGAAAATGAATAAAAAAATCTCCTCCAGACACCTGAGTTTCACCTGTTTGATCCTTTTTTTCCTGCAAAACCAGGCCTGAAATACCCCCCAAGAAAGGGAGGAATCCTGGGATAATAATTAGCACGGTGAATTCGATGCTTTGTAGTTGTGTTTTGATGTGTAAAGGTGGATTCTCACCTGTCTGGCTTTGTGAGGAGGGGTGGATGAGGGATGCAGGAATGTTTGTTCATCCCTGGAAAGGAATTTTCCTTCTTTTTCTTCCTCTTTCTTCCTTTGCCTGCATAATTTTCAGTGGGAAAATATTCCTCATGTGGCAAAAATGACTTAGGAAACCTGGGAGCATCTCAGTGGGGGTGACACAGCCACACTGTCCCCGTTCCTTTGGAAAAAACTCGTGGATTTGTGTTCCAGAGGGAAGGGGAAGGAGCAGGGATGAGATGTGGGAAGGGAAACCAGGAGGAGGAGAAGCTGTGGGGGCTTGGGGGGCTCTGGGGATACAAACCCAGGGGTCTCTGAAATTCAGCTCTGAGAGATTCAGAAATTCAAAAGACTCTTGAGAAAGATCCTCAAAGATTCTGGAATTCAGTGATTTCCACTCTGCTTCCACAGACAGTGGGGAAGCTGTTGGAAAGCAGGACACGAATCAAAGCAGGAATTAAATGGAATTCCTGTTTCTGGCCCCTCCACCTTCAAATAATCAAATAAACACTTTAGGATGTGGTTGAAGCCGTTTTGGAGACACCCAGGGACTTCTACACATCCTAAGTTCCTTTTCACTTGCCTTTTTTTGGCTTTTGAGAACGTTTAGTGACTCAGATTCCTTTTGGCTTGGATTTAAGGTTTTGAACTTTTGGATATTTGGTGATTTCCCCGCACCCCAAACACAGAGAAATATCAGAGTTATAGTGAAGGGGAAGCAGAGATGTGGAATCCCAGAGGGATTAAGGTTGGAAAAGACCTCTGAGATCATCAATCCCAACCCTGGAGGTTAAAGCCAGATTTTCCAAACGTTCTCTTGCAGAAATCCTCCCCCAAAATCCAGCAGGAGAAGCAGAAGCCTTGTCCCAACTCCTGCTCTGAGTTAGGCAACAAATATTGAGGAAAGCACAATTCCTGGGATCCACTGATGGATCAGGAACAGCTGTCCAGGGAATTTACCTGGGAATTACCAGGATAAATGTTTGGGTGGGGATTAATTCATCCCAAGCACAGGAATGTGTTTGGGGTGCTGAGGCAGAGCAAGGGGAGCAGGGAAGGGATCCCTGGGACAATCCCAATCCCAATCCCAATCCCAATCCCAATCCCATCCCACTGCAGCATCCCAGCCTTTCCTGTCACTGGAGCTGCTCCGGGATCGTTTTACCTCAGGAATTTTGTAACTTTTATCATCCCTGGAGCTGCTCTGGGATCGTTTTACCTCAGGATTTTTGTAGATTTGTCGTCCTGGAGCTGCTCCGGGATCGTTTTACCTCAGAATTTTTGTAGATTTGTGGTCCTGGAGCTACTCCGGGATCGTTTTACCTCAGGATTTTTGTAGATTTGTCATCCCTGGAGCTGCTCTGGGATCGTTTTACCTCAGGATTTTTGTAACTTTTGTCGTTCCTGGAGCTGCTCCTGGATCGTTTTACCTCAGGAATTTTGTAGATTTGTCGTCCTGGAGCTGCTCCGGGATCATTTTACCTCAGGATTTTTGTAACTTTTGTCGTTCCTGGAGCTGCTCTGGGATCGTTTTACCTCAGGATTTTTGTAGATTTGTCGTTCCTGGAGCTACTCCGGGATCGTTTTACCTCAGGAATTTTGTAACTTTTGTCGTTCCTGGAGCTGCTCCGGGATCATTTTACCTCAGGATTTTATAGCGTTTGTGGTCCCTGGAGCTGCTCCGGGATCGTTTTACCTCAGGATTTTGTAGCGTTTGTGGTCCCTGGAGCTGCTCTGGGATCGTTTTTCCTCAGGAATTTTGTAACTTTTGTCGTCCCTGGAGCTGCTCGGGGATCGTTTTACCTCAGGACTTTTGTAGCTTTTGTCGTTCCTGGAGCTGCTCCGGGATCGTTTTACCTCAGGAATTTTGTAGATTTGTCGTCCCTGGAGCTGCTCTGGGATCGTTTTACCTCAGGATTTTTGTAGCTTTTGTCGTTCCTGGAGCTGCTCCGGGATCATTTTACCTCAGGATTTTTGTAGATTTGTCGTCCCTGGAGCTGCTCCTGGATCGTTTTTCCTCAGGAATTTTGTAGATTTGTGGTCCCTGGAGCTGCTCCGGGATCGTTTTACCTCAGGATTTTTGTAGCTTTTGTCGTTCCTGGAGCTGCTCCGGGATCGTTTTACCTCAGGATTTTGTAGCTTTTGTCATCCCTGGAGCTGCTCCGGGATTGTTTTACCTCAGGATTTTTGTACCTTTTGTCGTCCCTGGAGCTGCTCCGGGATCGTTTTACCTCAGGAATTTTGTAGCTTTTGTCGTTCCTGGAGCTGCTCCGGGATCGTTTTACCTCAGGAATTTTGTAGATTTGTCATCCTGGAGCTGCTCCGGGATCGTTTCACCTCAGGATTTTTGTAGATTTGTCGTCCTGGATCTGCTCCGTCCCTGGAGCTGCTCCGGGATCGTTTTACCTCAGGAATTTTGTAGATTTGTCGTCCTGGAGCTGCTCCGGGATCGTTTTACCTCAGGATTTTTGTAGCTTTTGTCATCCCTGGAGCTGCTCCGGGATCATTTTACCTCAGGATTTTTGTAACTTTTGTCGTTCCTGGAGCTGCTCCGGGATCGTTTTTCCTCAGGAATTTTGTAGATTTGTCATCCTGGAGCTGCTCCGGGATCGTTTTACCTCAGGATTTTTGTAGATTTGTCATCCCTGGAGCTGTTCCTGGATCGTTTTTCCTCAGGAATTTTGTAGATTTGTGGTCCCTGGAGCTGCTCCGGGATCGTTTCACCTCAGGAATTTTGTAACTTCTGTCTCGCAGCTCAGCTCTCAGCTGTGAATTGGGAATGTGGCTGGCCCGGCCTTGCCAAGGGATCCGCGGGAATTGTCAGAGCTGGGTGAACTCCCAGCCCCTGGCACGGGTCCACCCGGGATATTTATAGCCTGGAGAGGAGAGTCAGGCACTGCTCTGAGCTCCTGACAGGAGCAGCAGCTGCCTCTGGAGCAGAACTGCTGAGGCTGGGATCGGAGCTCCAGCTCAGCCCGGCCTGGGCTGGTTCCTTTCTGCTGCAATTCCTGCAATTCCTGCAATTCCTGCGCTTCCCAGGCAGCAGAGGCTCTGTGGGATCCTGGCTGGGAGAGCTGGGGGTGCTCCCCTGGAGAAGGGAAGGCTCCAGGGAGAGCTTCCAGAACATTCCAGGGCCTGAAGGGGCTCCAGGAGAGCTGCAGAGGGACTGGGGACAAGGCCTGCAGGGACAGGACACAGGGAATGGCTTCCAGTGCCACAGGGCAGGGCTGGATGGGATCTTGGGCAGGAATTCCTGGCTGGGCTGGAATTGCCAGAGCAGCTGTGGCTGCCCCTGGATCCCTGGAATTGCTCTTGGATGGGGCTGGGAGCAGCCTGGGACAGTGGGAGGTGTCCCTGCCATGGCAGGGGTGGCACTGAGGGGGCTCTGAGGTCCCTTCCCACCCAAACCATTCCAGGATTCCCTGACTCTGTGACTTCCATGATCTCCATGGATTATGAGAACCACAGAGTCAGGCTGGAGATGCCCTCCAAGGTTTTCAATTCCAGCACTGATGGAATTCCTCCCTGCTGGGATGTTGGTGTCCCAGCCATGGCTGTTAAACCCCCTTGGTGTCCCCTGCAGTGCTGCTGTCCCCACACCCCACCTGCTCTTTCCCAGCTCCATTTCCACCCTGTCCCTCCTGTGTGTCCTGCTCTGCTCCTGCCACAACAGATGTTGGCACATCTGGAAGGCTCCCAGAGGATTTGGGGCTGTCCATTCACTCAGCCATCAGCTCTCAGGATTAAATCTAAGCCAGGAGCCTTTGGGTCTGTCCCAAATCCAGATAAAACCGGGTTCAGTGACAGGTTCAGAGTTTAAATCATGCTGGGTGCTCTCCTGTGGGATCTGTGGGGCTCAGGGAGGAGTTGCTGTGTGTGGGCACAGGGGCTGACAGGCTCTGCTCTCTCCACAGCTGGTGTACCCCCACGACTTCAGGCTCACCGAGAAGGAGGTAACAACCTTTCATTCCTGCTTTTCCCTCCTTTGGGAGCAGCTCTGGGGGAGTCTCACCTTATGTTGCTTTTTTTTTTGCAGAAAACGAGCATCTGCTATCTGTCCTTCCCAGACTCCTACTCAGGTGGGTGACTCTGGGGGTGCCAGGAGTGTCCCTGGTGGCAGGATGATCCCTGGGGTGCAGTGGGGCTGAGGGAGCACCCAGGGTGCTGATTGTCCCCTGTTGAAATTCCCAGTGTAGCCAGGGGGGCGAGTTCCCATCACATTCCTGTGTTTGAGGAGCTGGGGAGGGGACACTTCCAGCAGAAATGTCCCCAAATCTGTTTGTACATCACAGAGGGACAATGAGAAATAAATCTGCTCATCCAGCCAGGCCGTGGGGCTTTGAGGGTTGGGTTTCTGCACTTTCATGGAATCCTGGATTGGTTGGGAATGGACCTCAAATCCCCTCCAGTGCCACCCCTGCCATGGCAGGGACACCTCCCACTGTCCCCAGCCCCAATGTCCAGCTTGGCCTTGGGCACTGCCAGGGATCCACAGCTGCTCTGGGAATTCCTGTGCCAGGGCCTGCCCACCCTGCCAGGGAAAAGCTTTTTCCTATATTTCCCTTTTCCTTCCCATTTCCTTTTTCCCTTTTTTCCTTTCCCTATCCCCTCCTTTTCAGATCTCTCCCCCATGGTTTCCCACTCAGATCTTAACTATTCGAATCTTGCATCAAAACAAATCTCATTAACCCCAGGAGTTACACCACAAATTCCATCTATGACATACAGCAGAGATACCTAACAGATTAAAGAGCTTTAAATCTAAATTATTCACGATTAAATCCATGGAATACTTTGTGTTGGTAGAGACTTTAAAAAACCCACATTGGGTTTCCCGTAGCCCTGTCCCACAGTGCTGCAGCCCCTCCCAGCTGGCTGTCCCTGTGCCCTGCTCTGTCTGTGTCCCAGGTGGCCTCGGGGACACCCAGTTCAGCTTCAGGCTGCGCCAGGCCGGGGGATCCCGGGATTCCCCGTTCCAGGATGATGGGAGGTACAACCGGGAGGCCCCGCTGACACTGCAGGTGGGTCCTGACCCTGCAGGACCAGGGGAAAAACACCAAGGATTCCCTGGATTTGGGGTCCCTGTGGAAAATCCTCCTTTTCTCTGGCTGTGGGAATAGTGAGATGATGATTGAGCACAGGGATTTCTTTATGTGCTCACAGGGAGGGAGAGCAGGACTGGGAAGTGCTGGGAGAGGGAATTGGGTCAGGGGGGATCAAAGATGGGGCTGGGTCAGGGGGAGAGGGAGCTGGATTGAGTCAGGGGAGCCCCAGCTGTTTTGGGGGGTGGAGAGGAATTAGGGAGGCTCCAGTTCTACTGGGAGAGGGAACTGAAATTGGGACACCCCCATTATTTGGGGCGAGGGAACAGAATCAGGGGGAGCCTGGCAATGCTGGGAGGGGGAACTGAGCACCTCCCACTGTCCCAGGCTGCTCCCAGCCCCATCCAAGAGCAATTCCAGGGATCCAGGGGCAGCCACAGCTGCTCTGGCAATTCCAGCCCAGCCAGGAATTCCTGCCCAAGATCCCATCCAGCCCTGCCCTGTGGCACTGGGAAGCCATTCCCTGTGTCCTGTCCCTGCAGGCCTTGTCCCCAGTCCCTCTGCAGCTCTCCTGGAGCCCCTGCAGGCCCTGGAATGTTCTGGAAGCTCTCCCCAGAGCCTTTCTTTCCCCAGGTGAACATTCCCAGCCCTCCCAGTTGTGTCTCTCCCAGTGTCCCCATGGAAATCTCTCTTGGAAGGCTGGGGTGGATCCTGGGATATGTAGAAGCAGGGTTTAGGAGGGGTTGGTGACAGTGGGGCTGGGCTGTCCCTCACTGGCTCTCTTTGTCTCTCTCTGTCCCTCTGTCCCACTCTGTCCCTCTGTCCTTCCCTGTCCCTCTCCATCCCTCCCTGTCCCTCTGTCCCTCTCTGTCCCACTCTGTCCCTCTCTCCCACTCTGTCCCTCTCTGTCCCTCTCTGTCCCTTTCTGTCCCTTTCTGTCTCTCTGTCCCTCTGTCCCTCCCTGTCCCTCTCTGTCCCTCTGTCCTCTCTGTCCCACTCTGTCCCTCTGTCCCTCCCTGTCCCTCCCTGTCCCTTCCTGTCCCTCTGTCCTTCTGTCCCTCTGTCCCACTCTGTCTCTCTCTCCCTCTGTCCCTCTCTCCCTCTGTCCCTCTGTCCCTGTGGTGTCCCCATGTCCATGCCCCCGCAGCGAGAGGCCGCTCACTATTTCGGGTACGTGTACTTCAGGCAGGTCAAGGACAGCTCCATGAGGAGGGGCTACTTCCAGAAGGTCAGTGCTGAAATCCCAGAATCCCAAAATCCCTGAGGCTGGAAAATCCCTCCCAGCTGTGCCTGACACCCACCTTGTCCCCATCCCAGAGCACTCAGTGCCACCTCCAGGTGACACCTGCAGGGATGGGCACTCCAAACCTCCATGGGCAATTCCAAGCCCTGAGCCCCCTTTCCATGAGGAAATTCCTGCTGCTGTCCCACCTGAGCCTCCCCTGAGCCAGCCTGAGGCCGTTCCCCTTTGTCCTGTGCTGGTCTGTGGGGACATCTCAGTGCCAGCTGTGTCCTGAGCTTTGTGCCTCCACCTCCAGGAGTTCCTCTCAGACTCCTGCTGAAGCACAAATCAGTTTTTCCATCCCCACTAAAGTGAATTTCCCCCTGGAACACTGGGATTACTCAGGGGAGGAATTGTCACACTTGGATGAGGTTTGAATTCAAATTCAAACAGGAGCTGTTTAAATGACTCCTGCATTCCTAATTAATGCACTCATTAATGGTTAGAGCAAGAGGAGAATCAGTCAATGATTTTCCCAATGGGGCTGGGCTGGGACAGTTGTAAAAAAAGTGGATTTATTTCACAAGGAAGCCTCAATTAGAACAAAAAGGGCCTTGCTGGACACAATTAATTATTCCAAGTTCCTTTGTCCTTCCCCAGCATTCCTGACTTTGTTTATCTGCCCAATTCCCATTTCAGGAGTCACTCCTTTGTGTTTCTCCACCTGAAATGCTTTCAGGGAGCTCTGAACCCAGCAGCAATTAATTTTTATTCCCTCTCCAGCTGCTCTTTTGCCAGGCCATGCTCCCCACCCCTTTTCTCTCCCAAATCCCAGCTCACGAGCAGGTGGGCAGTGAGAATTCCACCAAAGCTGTGCCTGGGAGCTGCTCCGTGGATTTTGAGTTGGTTTTTTTAAGTCCACCCCTCTCTAAGCAGTACAGAAATGTGCAGTTCTGGGGTCAGGGTGGCCCTGATCCCAAATGTGCCATTCCCAGTCCCTGGTGCTGGTGTCCCGCCTTCCCTACGTGAACCTGTTCCAGTGCCTGCTGCAGCTGATTGCTCCGGAGTACTTCGACAAGCTGGAGCCCTGCCTGGAGGCAGGTGAGCTGGGAGCAGGGAATTCCAGGGGGCTGGAGCGGGAGATTCCTGAAAAACAGCTGGAGTGCTCCAAATGGCTTCGTTCTGGAGCAAATTCCAACAGGGGAGAGCCTTCTCCTGCTTGTCCCAGTAAATAACCAGGGATGAAGGAGGGATTGTGGGGAGGGAGGGGATGGAGATGGATCCAGGATGTCCCCAAGGGATCAGGGTGTCCCCAAGGGATCCAGGGTGTCCCTGAGGGATCCAGGGTGTCCCCAAGGGTTGCAGGGTGTCCCCGAGGGATCCAGGGTGTCCCCAAAGAATGCAGGGTGTCCCCAAGGGATCCAGGGTGTCCCTGAGGGATCCAGGGTGTTCCCAAGGGTTGCAGGGTGTCCCCAAGGAGTGCAGGGTGTCCCCAAGGGATGCAGGGTGTCCCCAAGGGATGAAGTGTGTCCCCGAGGGATGCAGGGTGTTCCCAAAGGATGCAGGGTGTCCCCAAAGAATTCAGGGTGTCCCCAAAGAATGCAGGGTGTCCCCAAGGGATCCAGGGTGTCCCCAAAGAATTCAGGGTGTCCCCAGGGGATCCAGGGTGTCCCCAAGGGATCCAGGGTGTCCCCAAAGAATTCAGGGTGTCCCCAAGGGTTGCAGGGTGTCCCCAAGGGATCCAGGATGTCCCCAAAGAATGCAGGGTGTCCCCAAAGAATCCAGGGTGTCCCCAAGGGATCCAGGGTGTCCCCAAGGGATGCAGGGTGTCCCCAAAGCCAGGAATCTGCTGCAACTCCATCAGGCCGTTTTGGCCTGGGTCATTTCATCCTGATTTATCAGCTCTGGGTTTGCCACGAGCCAGAAAGGGAATAATTCCCTGTCAGAATGCCAGGAAGAGCTGGATTTTCCCTCAGCTGAAACTCTTCCCTTCCCTGTGTCCCTCAGTGTGCAACGAGATCGACCAGTGGCCACCCCCAGTGCCCGGCCAGACCCTGAACCTGCCCGTGATGGGAGTGGTCATCCAGGTACCCGGGGTGGGACCTGAGCTCCATGGTCCTGGGTGGGCTGTCCCTGTCACCCCACAACCTCTCCAGCTGGGATTTTGGGGTTCCTCCCCTGCTGATCCCATCCCAGGGTGATCCCTGGTGCTCCATGGTCCTGGGTGGGCTGTCCCTGTCACCCCACAGCCTCTCCAGCTGGGATTTTGGGGTCCCATCCCTGCTGATCCCACCCTGGGGTGATCCCTGGTGCTCCATGGTCCTGGGTGGGCTGTCCCTGTCACCCCACAGCCTCTCCAGCTGGGATTTTGGGGTCCCATCCCTGCTGCTCCCATCATGGGGTGATCCCTGGTGCTCCATGGTCCTGCTGTGCTGTCCCTGTCACCCCACAACCTCTCCAGCTGGGATTTTGGGGTCCTCTCCAGCTGGGATTTTGGGGTCCCACCCCTGCTCTCTGTGCCCCACAGGTGAGGATCCCATCCCGGGTGGACAAGCCAGGCTCCAGCCCAGTGAAGCAGTGCAACCAGGAGGTGAGGGGCTGTGAGGGGCTGTGAGGGGCTGTGAGGGGCCGTGAGGGGCTCTGAGGGGCTGTGAGGGGCTCTGAGGGGCTCTGAGGGGCTGTGAGGGGCTCTGAGGGGCTCTGAGGGGCTCTGAGGGGCTCTGAGGGGCCGTGAGGGGCTCTGAGGGGCTGTGAGGGGCCATGAGGGGCCATGAGGGGCTCTGAGGGGCTCTGAGGGGCCATGAGGGGCTGTGAGGGGCTCTGAGGGGCTGTGAGGGGCTGTGAGGGGCCGTGAGGGGCTGTGAGGGGCTCTGAGGGGCTGTGAGGGGATGTGAGGGGCTCTGAGGGGCTCTGAGGGGATGTGAGGGGCCGTGAGGGGCTGTGAGGGGCTGCAGGGAGGAGCTGCATTACTTGGGGACCCCTTGGCCTGGGCTCACTGTGGTCTCAGCAGTTCCACTCCAGGCTCTCCTGCCTGGGCTCTCTGCACCCAATCCGGGTGTTCCCATCCAAAATCCATCCCAAATTCCCAATTTCACACCCAAAATTCCCAATTTCCCATCCAAAATTGCCAAATTCTCACCCCAAATCCATCCCAAATTCCTAATTTCACACCCAAAATTCCCAATTTCCCATCCAAAATTGCCAAATTCTCACCCCAAATCCATTCAAAATTCCCAATTTCCCACCCAAAATTCCCAATTTCCCATCCAAAATTCCCAAATTCTCACCCCAAATCCATCCCAAATTCCTAATTTCACACCCAAAATTCCCAATTTCCCATCCAAAATTGCCAAATTCTCACCCCAAATCCATTCAAAATTCCCAATTTCCCACCCAAAATTCCCAATTTCCCATCCAAAATTCCCAAATTCCCATCCCAAATCCATCCCAATTTCCCAATTTCCCATCCCAAATTCCCAATTTTCCATCCCATTTTCCCATTTCACATCCCAAATTTCCCAAATTCCAAATTCACGGTTCCCTTTGATTTTCCTGGGAATTCAGGCCCTGCTGGCTCTCCTACCTTCACCCTGGAGCTGTTAGGGATTTGCTGCAGTGTTTTGGTTCAGTTTTGATTTGGATTCCTGATCCTTTCCCCTTTCTGTATGACTGACACTGGTTTGGTGCCACATCTCCAACCCTGCCTGGCTCTGTTGTGTCTCAAACGCTCTCCCACCAAAAAAAACCTGGAAAATAAAGGAGCAGAGCCTGGAAAAGAAGGGAATCTTCCTCAGTTTGTAGGCACAGAAATTAATTTGGGATTGGGGTCTGCCCCCCAGCTCTGCTCCTGCACACACCTGAGCCTGGTTCCCTGTGTTCCCTGGGGCTGGGTGGTCAGTGCAGCTGGAATTCCAGCCAGGAATGTGCTCCCATCTCCTCACTAACAGGTTCTAACACTCTTTTCTCCCTTCCTCATCCAGAATCTGTTACCAGCCCCTCTGGTTCTCCCCAGCGTTCATGAGCTGGACCTGTTCAGGTGAGAGGCTCCTCCCAACCCTCTCCCTGCTGGGAGCATCCCAAAAAATCACAGGGATGGTGCAGAATCCAACATTCCAGGGGCTCCCTGGGGATTCTGGCCAGGCTCTGAGCTGAGGGTTGTGCCCTGCAGAGCCCAGAGATCCCAGGGCAGTGTCCCAGCACTGCAGGTGACATTCCAGTGTCCATCCTCTGGAATCCAGGGGTGTCCTGCTCCCTCAGACACACTGAGAGCAACATCTGGCTCTGGGAAAATCCTGGGATTTAACAAGGCTGGATCCAAGGTGCTGCAACCCCTGGGATCCATCCAGGCTGGGCATCAGCAGCTGGAGCAGCCCTGGGAGAAGGATTTGGGGGTGCTGGGGGTCACAGCTGGACGTGACAGCCCTGGGAGAAGGATTTGGGGGTGCTGAGGGTCACAGCTGGGCCTGACAGCCCTGGGAGAAGGATTTGGGGGTCAGAGCTGGATGTGACAGCCCTGGAAGAAGGATTTGGGGGTCACAGCTGGATGTTACAGCCCTGGGAGAAGGATTTGGGGGTGCTGGGGGTCACAGCTGGACGTGACAGCCATGGGAGAAGGATTTGGGGGTGTTTGGGGTCACAGCTGGATGTGACAGCCCTGGGAGAAGGATTTGGGGGTTCTGGGGGTCACAGCAGGACCTGACAGCCCTGGGAGAAGGATTTGGGGGTCACAGCTGGACCTGGCCCAGCCCAGAACCCCCCCAGCCCAGTGGGCAGCAGGGGAGGCAGGGGGGACCCTGCCCCTGTGCCCAGGTGAGGCCCCAGCCCTGGGGACACAGCAGCACCTGGAGCTGCTGCACAGAGCCCAGAGGTGTCCCTGATGTGGCAGGGGTGGCACTGGGTGGCCTTTGAGGTCCCTTCCCACCCAAACCATTCCCTGGCTCTCTGATCACAGATTGCTTGACTCAGCTTAGAGCATTTCCTTTCAATTTGTACAATGGGGTGACAGCCCAGGTGAATTCCCCTGTGGAATGCTGACAGTCCATCCTGGATCTCCAATTCCCAGAGGGGAGCACCCCTGGGTGGGGCTGGCAGGGCCACAGCCGTGTCTGCCCCGTGCTGAGGTGACCCTGTGCCCTTGTCCCCGTGCTCCCAGGTGCTTCCAGCCCGTGCTGATCCACATCCAGATGCTGTGGGAGCTGATGCTGCTGGGGGAGCCCATGGTGGTGATGGCACCGTCCCCAAGCGTGTCCTCAGAGATGGTCCTGGCCCTCACCAGGTAACCCACAGGGGCTCTGGGGGGCTGGGACAGAAAATTCCAGCAGCTTTTCCTTCTCACATCCACTCTGTGCTGCTGCCCTGGCTTGTGTTTAGTTT